>QDEB01098198.1:1555-18595 GCA_004193795.1 Asbolus verrucosus | reverse complement strand
TTTAGTGGGTGAAGTACAAAATTACCACGATGTTAAAACTGAACCGGCAAAATCAATTGAAGAAGAAAAAGTAGCAATTATTGTGGAAGAAGTTGAATCTTCACCGAAATCATCTCGAGGTTTGTTTGGAATTTTCAAAAAACCAAAGAAAGAACCAGAAGAACAACCTGAAACAAAACCAATCGAATCTGAAGCCATGAAACCATCGATATCGGAGGTCGTTCGTGAAGACATGGATGTCACCAAATCATTTTTAGTGGGTGAAGTTCACAATTACGACGATGTTAAATCAGAACCTGCAAAACGGACTGAAGAAGAAAAAGTCACAAAAGTTGTGGACGAAGTTGAATCTTCACCAAAATCGTCGCGGGGTCTTTTCGGAATTTTCAAAAAACCGAAAAAAGAACTAGAGGAACACCTTGATACAAAACCAGCTGAACCTGAAACAAAACCAACGATATCTGAACCCGTACTTAAAGATATGAATGACACTGATTCATTCCTGAAGGGTGAAGTTCAAAATTATCACGATGTTAAACCGGAACCAGTTAAATTAATTGAAGAAGAAAAAGTGCAAGAAGTTATAGAAGAAGTAAATGAATCGTCACCAAAACCTTCTAAAGGTCTTTTCAGTATCTTCAAAAAATCGAAGAAAGACGAAGAAGAGCAGGCTGAAACTAGACCAACTCTTTCAGAGACAGTTGCCGAAGAAATGAGTGATACCAAAGAGTTTTTGGTTGGAGAGGTTGAAAATTATTACGATGTTAAACCCGAAAAAACCATGGCCATTGAAGAAGAGAAAGCCCTGAAAACTACTGAAGAAGTGGCCGAATCATCACCAAAATCTCGTGGTATTTTTGGTATTTTCAAAAAACCCAAAAAAGAGGAAAAAGAAGCAACTGAAACCAAGGTTACTCTTTCTGAAGAAATTCAAAAGGATATTGAGGATACAGATCAATTTTTGGTGGTAGAAATTCAGAATTATCACGATGTGAAACCAGCGGAAGAAAAGAAAATAGTGAAAGTTGCTGAAGAAGTGGAACCTACACTCGAATCCAAAAAAGAAGAGATTCCCGCCTTGTCGGAAACAGTTCTCAAAGAAATGGATGCTACAAAACAATTTTTGGTGGGTGAAGTAGAAAATTACCACGACGCAAAACCTGAAATAACTGAAGGAGAGATGCGTGTTAGAATCTGTATAAGAGATGAAGCTGATTTTAAAATTGACCTTGGAGAAGAGAAAACAGAAACCAAAGGAGGATTTTTGTCGAAATTCAAGAAAACCAAAAAGAAACCAAGCGTGCAAGAACCGCAATTGTCTGAAGAACTACAAAAACGTATGGACGAAACCAAAACCTTTATATCGACGGAATTGGAGAAATATGAAGATGCGAAAGTTGAGAGTCTCGAGACAAAGGAAGAAAAAACAGTCACTTTTGATGGAACCAAATCCCAGATGGTGTTAGAAAGTCATCTTCCAAAGCCAGAAGTTGCGCATGTAGTTGAGGTTGTTAAGAAAGATGTTGAAATCGTTAAAGAAACTAAAGAAGAATTGAAGGAGGCATTTGATTTGGTGCCAAAGGAATTATTGGAAGAATCAAAACAAATCATGGAGCAAGAAGAAACTAAACCCACAAAGAAAGATAAGCAGAGTAAAGATAAGAAAGGTTTCTTTAACATTTTCGGGAAAAAATCAAAATCGCAGGAATCTTCATTCGATGAGAATAGAGGCAGATCTGAAGAAGACAGCGATGGCTCTCCCAAAAAACAGAAAAGGAGGAAGAGCAGCAGTCCTTTTAAATTCTTCGATAAAATGAGAAGAAGTGAAGAAGACATCAAAGAACAAGAAATTGATGTTACGGTACCAACCAAAATCGAGGATACTGTCAAAGAGGATGGCGAGTCGAAAGAAGATTTATTAGCAGTGGAATTCGAGGAACAACCTGCGATTAATTTGAGTGAAGAAGTCCTTGGAAGTCTAGAGAAGAAAATGGAAGAACTTAAAATGAAATACACACCGGAAGTGCACAAAACTATAAACGATTGTCGAGACTTTTTATTTATAGAAGTTGATAATTATGAAGATGCCAAACCTGTAGTTGTTACAGATATTGATACAGGTTTACCCAGCGAAGATGCAGGAGTAGGTGTTAAGCCAGTAGACATCATTGGCACTGCCACAAAGGTGATTGAAGTTCAAACACAAAAGGCAGCTGAAATTGTCAAAGGTGGAATAGAAGAAACTAAGGAGAGTGTTAAAACTGTAACAATAGAAACCACCGAAAAAGCAGCTAAAGTTGCGAGTGACGTTGAAGAAAGTGCTCGAAAGTCCGCGAAAAAAGCCGAAAAGAAAGCTGGAGGTTTCTTCTCGAAATTGGGCAGTTTGATTTCGGGAACTGTAGAGGAAACAAAGAGCGAACTCAAAGAAGCTAAGAAGAGTGCTGAGAAAGCTGTTGATAAAACAAAGGAATCTTCACAAAAAACAGTTGATTCGGCGGTAAAGACTGCAGAAACTAAAGTTGAGGCTGCAAAAGATGCCGCTGTTAAACAGAAAGAAGGAATAGAAAAACTTGCCAAAGAAACAAAAATGCAGGTTGAGACTACTGCACAGAAAGTTGTTGATGATGCCGCTAAAGGTGTCAGTACAGTTCAGCAAACTGCTGTAATTAAAATAGATGAGGCAAAAGATAGCGCAACAACTTTCAAAGAATCTGTGGTTGAAATAGCCACTAAGAAAATCGATGATCTTGACAAGTCAAAAGACAGTGCGGTCGATATGTCTGCAAAAGCTATCGCCACTGCAACTGAGAAAGTTGTTGAAACAGCTGCAAGAGCCAAGGATACAGTAGCTGAAAAGATTGAGGATGTCAAGAAAAGCACTGAGCAAGCGGTGGAAGAGACGAAGGAAAAAGGAAAGGGATTGAAGGATGCAGCGATAAAAGACGTGCAGGAGATCAAAGAAAAGACAGCTCACACTGTAGCAAAGAAAGTCGATGAAGTGGAGAAGGCCAAAGAAGGTGCAGAAGAGGCGGTAACAAAGAAAATTGAGGATGTACAAAAAGGTGTTATGTCAGTTGCTGAAAGAGGAAAGGAAACAACGGAGAAAGTTGTCGATGCAGCTGCGAAGAAAACTGAGGATCTTGGAAAAGTAAGAGATGACGCTATTGATAAAGTAACAAAGAAAGTGGACGGGGCAATATTGGAAACGCAAGAAAAAATAGAAAAAACAAAAACTGACGTTAAAGATGCCGTGGAAAGAGGAGTTGAAGTCACAGGGAAAAAAGTCGATATGGCTAGAGAAAGCGTTGGAAAAGCGGCTCAAGAAACCAAGGATGGTGTTAAAGTTTCAGTTGCACAGAAGGTCGATGAAGTCACGCAGGCAAAAGATGCCATGAAGGATACAGTCGCACAAAAAGTTGAAGAAGTTGCAAAAGCAAAAGAAAGCGCTGTTGCTGACCTTGCCCAATTAAAAGACAGTGCAAAAGATTCTGTGCTAAAAAAGGTGGATGATGTGAGCAAGGTAAAAGATAGCGCATTTGAAGATTTGACGAAAATTAAAGAAAGTGTTAAAGACACAACGGCACAAACAGTTGATGACGTTTCTAAAGCAACTTCCCAGAAAGTTGATGATTTGAGTAAAGCAACTTCAGAGAAAGTAGACACCGTTAAAGAATCAGCAGCAGAGAAAGTTGACGAATTTTCTAAAGCAGTTACACAAAAAGTTGAGGATATTGCAAAGGCAAAAGAGAGTGTTGAAAGTACATTGGAAGCAAAAGTGGATGATCTGTCTAAAACAGCTTCAGAGAAAATTGATGACCTAGTGAAGGCTAAAGAAAGTGTTCAAGAAGCAGCAGCACAGAAAATTGATGTCATTTCAAAATCAGTTGTTAAAAAAGTTGACGATTTTGACAAAGCTAAAGAAAGTGCCACAAAGGCAGCTACCGCTAAGGTGGATGATCTTTCCAAAACAGCTTCTCAAAAGGTTGAGGATTTGACAAAATTGAAAGAAAGTGTTGAAGTTTCAGCAGTTCAAAAACTTGATGACATTTCGAAAATAGCTACGCAGAAGACTGATGATTTTGATAAAGCACAAGAAAGCGCTACAAAAACAGCGGCTGTTAAAGTAGATGATCTTTCTAAAGCAGTTTCTCAAAAAGTTGAAGATTTGACGAAGGTGAAAGAAAGTATTCAAGATTCAGCAGCTCAAAAATTTGATGACCTTACGAAAACAGCTGCACAAAAGGCCGATGAACTTTCACAAGCAAAAGCTAGTGCAACAGATGACCTTGCGAAAGCCAGAGAAAGTGCCGTAAAAGCAGCAACCACCAAAGCGGATGATCTTTCTAAAGTAGCTTCTCAAAAGGTTGAAGATTTGACTAAAGCGAAAGAAAGTGTCCAAGATTCTGCAGCTCAAAAACTTGATGAGCTTGCACAAGCAAAAGCAAGAACAATGGATGATATTTCTAAAACCACTGCACAGAAAGTTGATGATCTTGCGAAGACGAAAGAAAGTGTGAAGGGTGTAGTAAGTGACAAAGTGGATGATATTGTTAAATCAGCAGCTCAAAAAGTTGACGACTTAACAAAGGCAAAAGAAAGTGTTATCGATTCAACAGCAAAGAAGCTTGATGATTTTTCAGAGGCAAAAGAAAGCACCAAACAAGCATTAGAAGCAAAAGCGGATGACCTCACGATTATAACTTCACAAAAAATGGATGAATTAACAACAGCGAAAGAAAGTATTAAAGACTCAGCGGCTCAAAAGCTTGATGATATTTTTAAATCTACCCAGAAGGTCGACGATCTTCCACAAACTAAAGAAAGTGCTCGAGATGCGTTAAGAGCGAAAGTTGATGACTTTTCTACAACGACCTCACAAAAAATTGACGATTTTTCTAAATCAGCTGAGGAGAAGATGGATGCCTTTGCGAAAGCTAAAGAAGATATTAAAGATATAGGAGCGCAGAAATTTGAAGATTTTTCTAAAGCTTCTACGAAAAAAGTCGACGAAATATCAAAAACAAAAGATGCAACGATTACAAAAATTGATGACGTATCCAAAGCAGCTGCCCAGAAAATTGATGATATGGCAAAAACAAAGGAAATTGTGGAAGATACTGCAGCACGCAAAATGGATGATCTCTTCAAAGCAACTATGCAAAAAATTGAAGACACAACCAAAACAAAGGATACTGCAACAAAAGACAGTGCGAAAGATGTAACAGCACTGGTCGATGACGTTGATGATTTGGGAAAAATCAAAGTCGAACCAGATAAGGGCGCCATTGAAATACAAGAGAAAGTCGAGGATGCGGCAGCTCGAAGAATGGACGAACTTGTAAAAACCAAACAGAAGGCGAGTGATGATTTTGAAAAAGTTAAAGACGGCGTTACAGGTGCAGCTACTCAAAAAGTCGAAGATACAGATAAAGTGGCAGACGGTATTAAAGATGCGACGGCGAAAAAAGTTGACGACATGGCAAAAACAAAAGATGACGTAAAAAAAGCGTTAGCATCTAAAGCTGATGAGGTGTTAAAAGGAGCAACAAAACGACTCGACGATCTCTTCTTTTCGAAGAGTTCGGAGATCACGAAAGAAGAAGAAACGGCAGCAGCAATGGCAGCAGTCGATGAAGAATTGGCCAAGTTGAAAAGTTCTTTGGACCAGTTATCGGAACCACCCAAAATTTCTTCTTCGGAGGTACCTGAAAAAGTTAAATCGTACGTGACTTCACCAACAATGGCACGACGGGCTGAATCTCAAAGATTTTCAAGGGAAGAAAGGCCAACGGTGAGGGAAGTGAAATATGCACAACCTGATGAGGACAGTGACGAGGAACTTTACACGGTTACTGAGCCGGAAGAAGAAACAACGAAACGTCGGCCTTTATTCCACTTGGAATCTGAGGATGACGATTCTCTCGAGGGGGCGGTGAAATCGAAAGAAAGACGAGATAGTGTTAAATCGAACGTTTTGGAAACTTTAACCGAGACCAAGCTGGATACTTTAATCAGCAACTTGGAAAGTCAACTGGTGCAAGATCTGGAAAAATCGGTGGCTGAGGGTAAGGAAAAGACCGAAAGGAAGGTAACACCGGCGGAGATCGAGTTGGAAACGATGAGAAAAGACTCGCAAGCCGATGTCGAACAGATCGAACAGAAATTACGTGACTTGGACAAAGCGTTAGATTCATTAGAACAGGCGTCCGACCCTAAGCTCGAGAAAAAGCTGCACAGGGTCGAACGCAAGTTCGAACGGATGGCGTCCGAAGTGATGGAAACAGAGATCGCGGAAACTTCACCTACCGAGGTCGAGGCGCGTCGTGAGCACGAATTTCAAAAGCTCGTCTCGCAGCTGAGCACTGAAGAGGTGTCAGACTTCCAGAAAGAGTACAGTCATTTGTGGGACGAGACCACGTTCTCAAAAAGCGACGAATGGGACTCGAAAACGCCCGACAGTCAAGTAGACGTTCAGGAACTTCCTCAAGGTAGATGTTAAATAGATGTCCGCTTAAACTAAAACAAAAAAAAAATCAGTCCTGTTCTTCCTCCTCTGTCACAAAACTGTCATCACTCACGCCATTTTGTTGTACCATCACGACGAGAAGCATGCATTTAGCTAATTCATCCAGACAAGTCAAAATTCCATCTCACAAACATATCGGGGCCTAGACTAGGGAGGTTCGATTTCATTGTTCGCTTCCTCGTAGGTGAGGTCGTTTACCTGGGACCTGTCACTTTAAATAAAGATAACTTAGTTAACAAGGCCGGCGTCGAGGTCGATGTCATACCTATTATGAGGAGTCCCTGTCATACCCCAAAACCCACCAAGAAAAACAAACGAGCTAAATCCGCGTTGGACTTCTACGAAGAAGTTAGTCCCCCTAAAGAGTTCGACCGAGGCAGCCTCCCCGATCTAAAAAGATCGTCCCTGAAGGGTCCTCTCAGCACGATCGTGCAACTCAACCCCGACAGGTTCTTGTACGGTAGCACGACCTCGTTGCGGAGTAACGCGTCCTCCAGTTCCGAACTGTCCAGAGGCGAGGTCATGAGCGCAGTCCTCGATTGGCTAGAGAAGTCGAATGAGACGCACGAATCGTCGGTAGATAGCGCTAGCATAGCTAGTTCGGATTCTAACCTCTCCCAGTTGAGCGTCAAACCAGGCCTACCCACCATACGTATTACGAAAGGAAAAGGCAAAAAGCGTGCGAAACGTAAAGGAAAAATTGGAGACGATAGATATGCGAGAGAAGGGCGAGGTAAATTTGGGTAAAGGGGGCGCAAATTACGGTAGACCCGATAGAAGCGGGGCCCGATATGTTTGATTTTCTTTTGCATGGGTAGATTACAGGGTGATTGAAATTGAAAGTCCACCTTCCGTGCTTAGACCCCGTAGAAGTTTCCGTTCGCGCACTCGGGCGGGGTGGAGGTTAAATTGAGATTACCCTGTACGCAGGGGAGGGTCCGGCAACGACCCCTTCTGCCTTAGCAGAGTTCTCTATGGTGAACACGCTTGAGCACAAGCAATCTTTGGCTTTCATGTTTTCGTTTTCTCTTTCTTTTGGCTCTTGTTATTTCATTTTTGAGTTGGTTTTTGTTGTTTTTTTTGGTTTGGTTTGTGGGTTAATCGGACGAGGGTGAAACGGTAAGTGCGTGCGACCCCAAAATCGGAACAATACCTGCCTGTCAATGTGACCAAAGCTTACCAAAAATCAACCGTACTAGTACTAAACCCGTTTCTTGTATTGCTAGTCCCCGCTAACATCTAACCGCCTCTTTTTAGAAACCACCTGCGCACCAACACTAACCGAAGAAATAAAATCAATACCCCAACCCAAACCCCGCTTTGCCAAAGAGACTCAACTGCAATTCTCCATATCTCAAGAGGGACGCCAGCCCAAATTAGAAAAGCAAATCTCACCGGTCAGGGACGATTTGCTCGACGACGAAGACGACCGCTCGGCGGTTCCGGAGACTTATTCCGACAAGAAGAAGTTCTGGGAAAACGTCACGAAAGAGTCGGCCGCCAAACGGATGAGCTTGCACGAAATTCCGACGACGGAAAACGAGATTTTCAAGAAGAGGGTTTCGGTGCACGAGGTGAGCGCGGCTCCGGTGCCGAAACCTCGGTCGGCCGTCCAGGTTACCCAGGCCATAGACGAAACGCCGAGACCCGCCGAAGATGAGCGAGAAGAAGAAAAAATAATGTCGGAATACCAAGCCTCCTTCCAGCCGCCGAGCGAAAGAAAGCCGAAATCGCCCCCCAAACTCGAATCAGACAAAGAAAGCACCGATTCTGAATCGGACAACGTCCTTCACAGCGGAGCAAACGAAAACGCCGGTTATATTTCGGACAGCGGTGACGTGGAACACTACATCTCCGACTCCGAGATCGAAGATCGCGTTCCCCAAATCAGGGAGAGGCAAATGAGCGTGTTTGCTCCGCCCGTGGCGGCGACTCGTAAAACCATCTACGAAAGATCGGCTTCCTTACCCACCGAAGACTTGTACGAAGTCTCTGCTCGCAGCATCAAGTTGCGGAAGCAATACTACGAAGAACAGATCAAAAAAGAGATGATCGAAGAGCAGCTGACCAGCGAGTTAGAGGAGGAACCGTCGCCGGAACGCAAAACTTTGAT
The DNA here is from genome assembly GCA_004193795.1 of Asbolus verrucosus. NCBI lineage: Eukaryota > Metazoa > Arthropoda > Insecta > Coleoptera > Tenebrionidae > Asbolus > Asbolus verrucosus. The sequence goes on along the minus strand of QDEB01098198.1, from coordinate 9,956 downwards.
CAGTTCTTTGGCGCAGCAGCTGAGCGAGGAAAAGGTCACCACAGTCAGAGACATCGCGAGATCTTTCGACGAGGCGACGAAACAAGCCGACGAAGTCCGCGACATCAAGGATTTCATGGAGATCGGCGAGAAGAAGGAAGTGTCTTTCGAAGATGACCGTCAAGCGCACAAACCCGACAAGACAACGACAACGCACACACTTGAGGATCAAGCACCGATTTCAACACAAACCCAAGAAACGCACAAAGAAATCGATCTTGAAGCTCAAACCAAACGATCTTCGCTCGGTTCCGAGCAGAGTTCGTCATCGGACTTGGATAGAGCTACCAAGAACGGAAGCACCTCCAAACCCGACTCTATGGAGGTTCACGTGGACAAGAGCGAGATCGAAGATTCGGAAAAACTCGCAGAGCTAGACCAAGACGCGACTGATTTAGAAACCAAATCTCTAGATTCGCTCAATGCCGTGGAAATGTCCCCCAAATCGTCTTATTTCGTCGAGGAATCGATACCGGAAATTACGGTTACGTTGTCCGGCAAACAGAGGCGGATCAGCGAGGAAAGCGACGAATACGCCCCCAAATCAGAGAAGAAAGCCGCAGAACTCGACTCCCCTATACATGTTCCGGAAGAACACGTCGAAGACACCGTTTGGGAAGTTTCGGTGCAATCGCAACCGGAAGCTCGCTTCGACGAAAAAGTTACGTCTTTCGACGCGGCTACCATAGAGAAGATCGAAAAAGACGACGATTTGAGTCTGAGCACTCGAGACGAGTCGGATTTAGGTTCGGAAATCCACCAAGACCACTCCGATTCTTACGCTTCAGATAAAATAAAGTCGGAAAGTCACAGCGACATCGAACGGATTATTTTGGACAGCCTCCAGCAGCAGAAGGTCGATCCTGTCGAGGCCAAAGCCATCGCGAGTGCTTTGATCGAAGAAATAGAAGCAGAAATCCAGAGACGAGAATGTCTGCCTCCCAGCGCCACCACCACTGGAGACGTTTCCGATTATTTGAGATATTTAGCCGAGACCAAAGGGCTCGACGAGAGAGAGGTCGAGTTGGTGGAGTCGGTTTTAGCGAGACGCCAACGAGAACTCACGAAATTGTCACGTGGTGATACTCAGGCGTCCAGCATTGAGATCACGGACGAAGATTTGAAATACAGCGGAACCGAAATGGACACTTCGCATCTACTGGAGCAACAAGTCAGCCAGCTGAAAGCCGAGAAGGTCGATGAATTGAAATCGATGGCGTTTTTGGATAAAATCGACGAGAAACACAGAGAAGAATCGCACATGACTAAAGACTACGAGACTTGCGAGGACGGTTTCGTTACCTCGCATAAGAGCGACTTACACACGAAAACTTACGAGAGCATCAAAGCAGAAAAATCAGAAACCAAAGACGTAATCTTCGAAGAGGATGAGACAATTTCAGAATCTGCCACTCACGAAAGTGAAGAATTGGAGAGCAGAGTGGAAGCTGAAGCTACTGAAGTTACACATAGAAGGACAGAAGACTCCGAAATTGATGAGTTACGAAAGAGCAGCGTTGACATAACCAAAGAAAAATCTACGGACATCACTGCAAAAACTGCACAAATCGACGCTGAAGATGCAATTAAAGTGAAAACTGAAGACATAATCCTCGAAAGCGATCTCACCAAATCATCGATCAAACACGAAATTGACATGACTGAGAAGAAAGTCGACGAAGACATACAAGTGAAAGGCGAGATCACTTGCGATGACTTCTTGAAAAAAGAAGAAAGCACCAAGAAGGAGACTACGATCGAATTCAAGGAACTCGAGGACGGTATCAAAGTGGAAAAAGAAGAAGCACTTGAAGAAACGCACAGTAAAGTTATTCGAAAAGAAGTGGTCGATAAAGAAGTGGAAGAAATTCATACGCACAAAGACGAAGATAGCACAACGAAGCAGAGCACGATCAGCAGCAAGATCACTTCCGTGGATGTCGTTCGCGAGTCTTCAACGTCCAGTGAAGTGAAAGAGAAATTCGAAACTTTCGATTTAGATCCGTCACTTCTTCCCAGCGAACTGGGCGAGATTAAAACTGTGATTGAAAAACACGAAGAAATCAAACGGACTTCCAGCAGCGAATCAAAATCAAGTATCGAATCGGGAAAATCGCCGGACGATCAGTTTTCCACTTGTTCTTCCGGACGCAAGGGCGACTCTGAGACGTCTAAAGTAATGGACAAGCAAGAAGTGTTGTTGAGGAAGACGAGTTCGCTACCAAGGGCCGATCGAAAATCAGGGGTGGATTTCGAGACCTACTCGAGTTCCGGCGAGAGCCACTATCACAGTTTCGAATTGGATAGCGGCAAAAGCAGACCTTGTTCTTCGGATGTTGAAGGGTTAGTGGCTGCTGGTTCGTCGGAATACGAAAGTGCGTTGACCTCTCAAGACTACTCGACTAGATCCCACATTACTTCTACCGAATACCACACAGCTGTGAGCAGTTTGAGCTCGAAGGAAAGCATGAAGAGTTTGGACAGCGAAAGCTCCGGCCATTTGGGCAGCGTGGAAGTTTCGGAATTATCCGAAACGTTGGTACCATCGGCCAGCGATCTAGAAGGCGACATTCTCGACACCGCTGACCAGCTTGATGATGCTGGCTGGAACGAAGACCAAACACCAGACTTAATCGAAGAACCCAGCGATAAACAATCGAAGATGAAGCGATCTTACGAAATGACTTTCCAACCCGAGCCGAAGATGTTGGCGTCATCAGAATCGCCACAAGCCGACGAACTCGATCGAAAATTCACGAGCATGGACGACGGGAGCATTCTCAGCATGAGCCTATCGAGCACTTCGGGTACCGAACCAAGGACTGTAATCGAGCTCTCTCGAGCAGATTCTGAAAGGATCGAAGGCGGAAGCATGTCGTTCTCCGGAATTTCCGACCAGTTGAGCATCGAAGGAAGTTGCGATAGCTTAGTGTTCCATCCAGGTACTTTAACCACCACTACAGACATAAGTACTTCGACTGGACAAACAGAAAGCAACCTACAAATCGAATCTATCACAATTACTACCTCTATGGTGAACGAAAGCGGGATTAGGAGTGTGAGCACTCAAGTCACTTCAGAGAGTCACACTCCAGAAGATGATCGCGTCAGTAAAGTGGATGAAACAGTTCAAATGAACGGTAAATGTCACACAGAAACCAAAAAGAAAACTCACCGAAGACAAGAGAGCACCAGTTCGTTCGTGCCGCCAGTATTGAGCGGTTTCGAGCAGAAATTCCATTCTGATCTCACCGAAAGCGACAAATACACCGCAGAACTGAGTTTCAAAGAAGTCATCAGCGACGAGAAGAAAGACGTCGACGAACGAGAGAAGGAAGAAAGTTACGAAACCGAAGCCGACCAAGGTTTCCATCGTGACATAAGAGAAGGTAAATATCAAGAAACGGAAGAAGAAATCAAAGACGACACTCCCGAATTCAGTTCAGAAACGCAAGCGAGCGTGGGAGAACTAGAACAGGAATACACCTCTGCCCTAGCTAGATCGCAAGAGGGCAAAAAAAAGTCTGAAACCAGCCCCGATCTCTACATCCACAAAGAACCTCTGGAAAAACGCGATTCTCACGGGAAATCCAGCAGCACATCCAGCGAAAAATCCAGCTTCGAAGAAGCAGAAGCCGAAGCGGCTTTCAATATGGTCGCCCACGTCTCGCCGGCCCATAAAATCAAGCAAATCTGCCCGATCCTCGAGGACGAAGACGCCGAGAAGCACGAACTGGAAACTCGAGAAAGAGCTCAGAAGGAATATGAAAAGCGCAGATCGCAAATCAGAGATCAAAGTCCCGGATCGATTCCCGACATCAGAGTGACGCAACACATGACTCCACTGGTCGACCGCAACTTCCGTTACCCAGACCTCGAACTGGAGGAGCAAGAGAAGCAGAAGGAAAAAGAAAAGGAGAGCGAGACGCAAAAATCCACACCTCAAACGCCGTCGAGCAAGAGCTCGGAAGATACGGACCAAGGTCGCGAGTACGTCTTGGAAGATTCAGGTATTTCGATCCCCGAAGAACCGACGACCGAATCGAGGAGCACCGTTATCGAACAGACCGTCAAAGAAGAGGCCGATAAAGATACGGATTCACCCAACAGCGACTCGTTCGAGATGCTGGAAAAGCCCGATTTGATCGACGATTTCGTCGTCATCGAAGAGGTGGCGAAAGAAGCCCAAGAGTTCGATTCGGAGGGAAAGAGCGTCAGCATCAAGCAGAAGGGTGGAAAGCGCTCGAAAAAACACGACGAAGAAGTCGAAGCGTACTTGACTAAATCAGCACCCACACCTTTAACGAAGATGACGGATGTGCGGTTCTACCCCGACGGATCATCGAGTGAAGAACTAGGCTTCGACTTCGAAGATAGTCCGCCGATTAATAACGAAGCTTCCGCGAGCAGCTACGACAAAGAGTTGGAAGCCAACAAGAAGTGGATCGAACAGCAGTTCCAAGGTGACCAAGCCGCGAGATTGGCGGCTGGTTACGATTACGAAATGGAGTTCGAACGGGGTCCTCTGGAAGACATCAAGGAAGAAGACATCAACGATTTTGATCCAGCGTCGAGCAGGATCGGGAGTTTGGGTTCGCAGAAAGAATCCGGGGGTAGCTTGGGGAGTGTTAAAGATTCCTATTCGAGCACTCCAGAGTACGATGTGCTAGCAGGTCGGAAATATTTCACGAGGTCCGGAGAACACGACGACATCTCCATGTCGAGTTTGCAAGAGTTTGAGAATTTGGAAAGGGCGATGTCTTTGGAGACCAAACGCTACCATCAAGGCTCGCAGGATTCTTCCAGTAACGGCAGCTTTAAGACGCGATATTACGCGAACAAATCCGGTCAAGGGGACGATGTTTCTGTTAGTTCCCTGAAAGAGTTTGAAGGGTTGGAAATGGCGTGTATCGCCGCTCATAAGATAGAAGTCAAGGCTAAAGAAGAAGAGGCGATGTTAGCGCAGATAGACGAAGGCCAAGAGAGTCTCGCGTCGGAATCAGAAAGCTGCGAAACCATCTCCAGAACCGACAAAAAACTAATCCCCGACTCAGACGAAGAAGATTATGAGAAAAGAATGTTCGAAATCGACGAGATTATAAGGCAGGCGCAAAGCAACGTCGAGAGGTTCATAGATTTGAAAGAAGGGGACAAGACGGAGTCTTTGGGACGTGGAGATTCCATCGAAGAGGTCGCGAAAGTGCCGGATTTAGACTTAGACCTTCCCATAGTGAGGTCTTCCATCAAAGTTCAGTGGAAAGAAGGTGAGGATGTTATGGTGACCTCCACTGACTCTATAGACGGTAAGGTGGAGAAGGTCAGCCAGCACGACAGCACCGACAGCCTCGATCAAAAAACCTGTGCGGACATAATGACGGCCAGCACCGACTCCATCGAGTTTCAGGCGAAGAAGGCCGAACCCGACGCCATCAATCTGCTGAGCGACAGCATCGAAATCAAGGACGAAGCTTGCGGAGGGATGATTTCCAGCGATTCCCTGGAGCTGGGGGTGAGACAGACCGACATGGTGGAAAGCATCGACAGCTTGGCCGACCCCACCAGCTCGACGGCGACACACGCGACTTACCAATACGAGACCGACTCGGTCTTCTCCGGGAGCTTCACGAGCGGCGGCTCGAACACGATGGTGTCGTCCACCGACACCATCGACCCGGTCCAGGTGGACATAGCCGCGGCGGCTCGCAAAGTGTGGTTCGAAGAAGATTCCGGAAGCGGCCGGAGATACACGACCGAATACGTTCAAGACAGCGGGAAGCCCTACGTGACCGAGGTGATCGAGCCCAGCGAGGACGACTCTTACTCGCACACGATCCACAGACGCGTGGAGCTTCCGCCGGAGGTGCGGAAGGTGACGTTTTACGGGAGCGACGCCGACGAGCGGCTGAGGCAGTTCATCGAGGACTTCGGCGAGGGCGAGCACGTCGAAGAGGTGGAGGAGGTGGACGCCGCGGGGAACGTGCACACGAGGAAGGTCGTCCAGAGGAGATTTATCGTAAGAGGCGAGGAGGGCCCGGAAATGGAAGAGTTTCTTAAGAAAAGCGTAGCTAGCAAAACTAACCAACTAACATCAATCCCTAAAGAAACGACAGGTTTGTGGTTCTAATCATCTCTTTCTGTTACTTTTATTTTCGGTTTCTTTCAGTTTCGTTGTTGTTTACAAGCGTTGTGCACTTTAGTTGGTTTAGGTTTAATAATTTCACTTCACTTGATGGAAGTTTTTTTACTTTGTCTAGGTAAGTCGTCGGTTTATTTGTTTCATATGAGTTTGCATGGAATTCTACATTGCATGGAGTTTTTTTCAAAAATCTTAACACTTCGACCACCACTTTTAGCTTTCGAGTTTTCTAATCTCTCGTGTTTTTTTAGGTGAGGAGCCTGGTTTTGCAGCTAGTGGCACCGTTCAAGACACCACTTTAAAAGGTAAATACTTTGCTAATTGAGAGTTGCTTTTACCCGATCCTCGCTCTCCTTACTTCCTATTAAAGTAGTCTAGATGACCATCCAGACTTTGATTTTTTTCTGGTTTAGCCCAAGCGTCCCGTCGAAGGCAGCTGCGATACGAAATCAGTGTCGATGATCAGATCGAGGTGGACCCTAGGGAACACGACTGGCGTTTTAATTTACCTGAACATGGTAGAGATGCTATTTTTTCTTTATTTAAATATTTATTTTCATTCATTTAATGTTTAAACACTACACGATTCTGTCCTCTAGATGTTACATTTTGGCCCCTCGTGGCGCATCTCGTCGCTCTTATGACTTACGTGGGTGCCATAACTGACAATGATGTTTCCCAGTGGGAGGTGCGCCACGAAATTACGATGTAAATATTTCGATGTTTTCGGCTCATGGTTACGTTTATGTGCATTATGTGAATGTAACATTACACCTTAACCAAACATTTGTTTTCTAACTAGTTCTATTTCAGATTTTGGACACTTTTCTGACGCAGTGCACAATTTAAAAATATTCTCATTGTAAATATTCAGCATGTTTCGGTGATTTCCGCGTGATTCTTCAGACTCATTCTGTTTTTCTTGCAGCTGAAGGAGAGGAATCCGCCTCGGGTACTCAACCGACCGACAGGACATCCCAACAGAGGTGAGGTTGTGATGTTTGCCGCCGGAAATGTTAACTTTTCTCTTTGCAGACCGGTAGCCGACCAGCATCAACTCTCTGAAGAAATGAAGCAGCTCTTGAAAGAGTTGGAGAAGGAAAGCAAGCAATAAGTGGACATTTCTTGTAAAATTATGTCGATGTGAAATAAATGTTAAACCTACTACTAAAAGTAACATATCTCGATGTTTGACGATTACAAAAACTATCGGAACGCAATATGTGAACTCTGAAACAAAACAAGAATCTTTGGCTTTCGCATTATACAATTGTTATAGAATAATACTCCCATGCTTGCTCTAGAAGTGAGTGATTTACCAAAAGAAAGATCTGTTTAGTTGTGGCTCAATTGTTTCTTTGATAAATGGTCCATGATACAAAACGCATCCTGCCTGAAATTTTTAGCAACACTTTAAACTGAAATTGTGCAAAGTTTCAGTGTTATTTTCGATGTGCAATTATTTTCTACCCTTCGCCATTTTACACCAGAATATTTCAGCTGCGATTGCAGGCTCGCAACTGAAATATTCACTTTAGCAATGATGTACTTATTTTAATATCATAGCATTAAGCGGGTGATTTTTTCTCGAGTAACAGTACCTTGCAATTTTATTATTTATTGCTGTTATTTTTGTTTTTATTGTTCACTATTTGTTGATGAGTATTGCAAGTTAATGTTACTATATTTACTATGGGGAATATTTGTATAAAATGAACGAATAAGAAGGAAAGCAAATTTAGATTTTGGAATTTTACTTGATAGGATTTCATTAATTAGCTTAATACTGAATTTGCGGTTGTAAGAATCACATTTTTCCAATTTTTCAACGATCGGGGTTAGTGGTTTTCCCCCCTTTTTAAAAACGGAAAAATTGGAAACTTGTCCGACCATCACTATTATAATTTATCTCAATGTGAATTAAATATATAACCTGTGTATCAAATTACAAAATAATAAAGCTTTCAACATAATATTTGTTTGACCTGCCTCAAATGACAACTGTCGAAAATGCTTATGTGAATGTCAGCAAATGACTTGTGGAAGATGATAGACCGCCTTTAACTGCTACACCTTTTCTCCAAACATTGCTATTTCCAACAGACCTGGTTATGGTTGTGGTTGCTTCACGAGACCGTTCAGATCTAGATGTAGGTAATTACAGAAACAGGTAGCTACTAGCCGAGAAAATGCCACTGCAATATGCTGGAAGCACCTAATTTGCTA
>QDEB01098159.1:0-10433 GCA_004193795.1 Asbolus verrucosus | reverse complement strand
AAGTTTAAATAAAAAATTTTAGTTCTGGCTCTTTATGTATACAAAAATTTTGCAATTTTTGAGAGTATCTTCCCGCATCTGGTAATTAAACCCACCGCACATCGGAACGGTGAAGTAGTAAAAACCTCGTGGACATGACGTCATTGTTTGTTCCTGAGACGAAATCGACCCAGATTCGTAATAAAAGTGGACCGGCGACCTTGAACCGTCGGCATCGCCTGAGATAACCGTCTCCGGTTTCGTAATTCCCTGTTTACTCATTATATACACATTTTTATGGCCACTGGTCGCCCAGCCACCTCCATTTTTTCCCCGAAACCGTTGACAGGTGGTGAGTCACGGTTGCGACCCTCCGCATCGACACGAAATAAATGAAGTTATCGTCTGGACGTGATAACCCCCCGCCTCTCCCCGTTCATTCACAATATCCCATTCGTCGCTCACGCGAACACGAAAATCACAAGAACCAAATCTGGTCGGTCCGGTGCCTGAAATCCAACCATGATTCCGAGGGTGAAAAAAAAAACAAAAAAAAAGTTTCCTTCACCCAGAGCGAGTGATAATCTCCGAATGAAATCGCACGAAGCAATGACCCTTACTGCAGATGGCCGGGATAGGGGGCGCGGCTCGAGCGTACCACGTGACCGCTTCGTCCCCCCCGGCTGCGGCGCGATTGGCGGAGAAGCGCGGCCATTGTTGCCCTCCCTCCAAGTGGAAGGGATAGCAGCACGGACACGAACCGAAACTTGAATTGGTGCGGCGGTCGTGAACGGGAGCTCAGCGCCCTCTATGGGCGCGGCACCGAAACCGATAGGGGGAAGAATGCATCGGCGGGTGGGAGGCGTGATTTCGCCCCCACCACGTCCAGAGAGAGACAACGCAATCGTGCTTTCCCAGTCTGTTTGGGATTTTCGGCGTCTGCTGACATTGCTGTTCTGTGCTCGAAGCAATTCGGTTCTGATCGTTGCTTCTGGCTACGAGAATTACAAAATCTCTGCTGATTTGATTTTTTTTTTCTTGTTGATGTCAACAGCGGTGGCGCGCACCCGTAAGTATTTCCACAACAATAAACGCGGTCCTTTGCGGGTGCGAATTCCACCACTGATGATGGCGAATTTTGGGCGGTTTTTTCCAGTTTTTCGCCAACTCGTACTATTTTTACCCGGACGACCTTCGTCATGACAGTCGTGCTTGAAAATATCTTAGACTGATTAATGCAAGGCGCAACAATCGCAGCCGGCCATGATTTTTTCTCTCTGTAAAAGAATCATCTGGTCCAGGCTCCGTTCGAAAAAAAAAAAGAAAGAACCGAATCCGACCCTGCGAAAAATCAATACTTCCAGGCACTTCAAGACATTACGAAAGACCCATTCAAGGCCAACTCTTAAAACCGCCAATTCCAGTGCTAACAAACACACAAATTAGTCATTGTTCGTTTTTTAACCAATCACAAGTTGCCGCTGCATATATAGAGTGTTCTGTTACCGACGCCGTTATTTGGCTGAAAAAAAATCGCCGAAAAAACCGGAAAGGTCCACGTCCTCGACGAGAGTGCATCGATTACGACACATCTTGACCGGAAATGCTGAAATCATAGTAGAACAGAAAACAAAACCGCATCACCATGAATATAAAAAAAAAACCTCCACGGCCACCATCGACGTAACAATGCGCCGGTGGGGGTACCGGAGGGGGCGACAAAAAAAGACCGCCATCTTGTCTGTGCGGTGTAATAATGACAGAACACGTGACCCCCTCGTAATTACATTAAACATCATTAAATTTCCATTAAGAGTGCAGCGTTTATAAAAAAANNTGAGGACGTACCGGCTTAATGAAAATGCATTTGTGAATTGTTCCGGCGTGTCGCATTTGTTTCTGATATGATAAGATGTCTGTCGTGACGTTCACGCTCCGCCGGCCCTGGAAAGGCCGAGTGCGGAGTTGCGCGGCAATTTCCCGAACACGAATTCTTTAATTATCGTGGGAGTTGCACGAGCACAATGATAATGCCCGGATTCGGGGACGAAACGTCGATGGACTGTTAAAACACGGAAAAAACCCGCTGGGACAATGGTCGCCGATGTGAATACGTGCATACGATTCTGGCCGTTGAACAGCGCAGTTATTAATGTTTATTGCCCATTGGATGGACTGTACACAAACGTACTTATGTACTTAACATATTTTATTGATCGTCCATTATTTATTGGCTTGTCATGAAAATGTTCGATGATAAATTGATAAATAAATCATATCATAAAACTCGTGTATCCGATTTCCTAATCTAATGAATTGAAATTACGAATGTTTGCTGATCAAGGTACGTGAAGTGGGTGTAATAATTCCGAAACGTTAAACCCACTTACGAAATTGTTGGCCTGAAATCTGTTAAAAGGAAATGTGAAAATTCTTTTTTAATTAATAAATTCATTTCATTTCATTGTTATGATTGAAATTACAGTTTTACAATAATTATTAAACAATGTAGGCGAAGTCTAGCTACAGTTCATGATAAAATTGAAAACTGTATCAACTGTAAAATTTGGTACATTCAATGTAATTTATAAAACTTCATTGATATAAGGAAAATAAGGAAATTTGATGAAAAAGGAATTTCACAGAATTTCGTGAAATTGCATTCAAAATCTGTTGGAAATTGAGGTTCATGTATCTATAAAATCCTGAAAATCACTGAAATTGTATGAAATTTTCGTCACTTTTATAAAATTACATGACTCATTGCAATTGGATCTACATACTTTTTGAAACTAATCAATAACTCAGTTTTTTATGGTTGTTCATGTAAAACTGTCGCAATTATTTTAAACTGTATAAAATTACACAATTCTATCACCAAGTATAAAGGAAATTAATGAAATCCGTTAAAATTAAATTTCATGTAAATCTGAAAATTTCATTAAACGATGTGACTGCTTTTCTTTTGTAATTTTGTAAAACTCTGTAAATGAAGTGAAATTTTGTAAAATTAGAACAGATTTTACACGAAATTTCTATGAATCTTGTAAAATTACACCAATTCACAATTTTACAAAATATCTGAAATACAATCTAGTTTTCAAAACTACTTGTAAGAGCGATTTAAATAGTTTCATATAAATTACCCAAATTTGGTGAAATTGAATAAAATCAAGGATAGTCAACGAGGTTTTAGCAATTTTTGTAAAATTTCATTATATTTTTAATAAAGTTCCACGAAATACCCAACGTTTTATTTAATTATAGGAAATTCGTTAAAACTCCAAAAAATACCGAAAAAAAAGCATTTAGTTTCTAGGACTATGTATCTAATTAACTTCTGTTAAAATTACATGAAATTTCTTCGCAGTAGAAATAGTGTAAATTTGAAGAAATTCAATTTTAACCAAGGAGTTTTTAAATTTCGTATAATTAAAATTTCATTGAACTGGGGGTACTGGCGTTCCTTTCTTATTTAAAATTCTGCCAATTTAAAATTTCATGAAATACTGATGAAATTCTTCACAATCCAAATCTAATGAAATTTCACAAAACCAAAAATTGACATTCAATGAATTTTAAACAATTTTACACGACAAAAGTTCATTGTAATTCAGCAAGTATTTAAAATAAAACCCAATTCTCAGAGTCGATCTATCAACTTCTGTGAATTTCTCTATTATAATTCTACAAATGTGTTAAATTTCATGGAATTCTCTTGATTTATTGAACATTTTTCGCAAAATCAATAGATCCCATTGCACAACTTTTGGATAAAAAAAACTTAAATTTCATGTAATTTCGTAAAATTTCATGAACTTTTAAAAATCCATTACTTTGGCAAAACCACACAGCAATTTCTTGCATCTTTAGGAACACCATTATCTTGTTAAATTTATCATGATTCTGTGAAATTGCCCAGATTGGACAGAAATCGCGAAAAATTACATAACATTTCACGGAATTGCATAAAATTCGCTTGAATTTCACGTGACGAATCCAAAAAATTGATATTTTCTGTTCACACCATCGCTCGATTTGGTGTTTATTTTTAAAACCTGGCGATGACGGTGTGATGACGTGAGCACGTGAAGAAAAATAATGGCTCCGTGAAGTCGACGTTTCTAGCTCTACGTAAACGACGAGATTTTTCCAAAGAAAGACATTTCCGTTTCGAATTTTCATTTCGAATTGATCGTGTCGGACAGTTCCGACAATCCCAAGGCAGAGCGGTCTGCCCACGTGCGGGCACGCACAATTCGAATTGTAAAAGCCCACGCCCGCTAGATGTCCGATTGGTTTATTGCAAAATCATCGGTTTTTTCCCCCTCAAAATCGATCTATCCCCGAAGGCTCCTGTTTATAATTACAACGAAATTCCACGGCTTACTAGATAATTTTGATTTCAATACCAGATAAGCCAACAAACACTTCTGACCTTTGATCGAACATTTATAACCGGCACCGCAGATGAATATTTACAGAGTGGAAAAAAAAAAGAAAGACGAAACAAAGTACAGTGACTGGTCATAAAACGCGAAGATAAACAGGAGAGACGTCATAAAACACAATGCGCGATTTTGTTTGTTTTAATTTTATGCCTTCGAAAAAAATCGCTCGCCACATCCCCCTTAAGGTCCGTGTGCGCCGCCATTCATCGAATTTGTGTGTCCTTGAATAATTTTTCGCCTGTACGCGATCGGAGCGCGAGTGCGAGCGAGATGGGCGGCCATCCTCGTCGAAAATTCCATCGAAATAACAATAGACGTAAAAAATCCGACAACACATCGCAGCAGCCGGTGCATACAGTCGGGGGCGACGTTGCCGGCGCTGCCGAGTTGCGACGTTGCCCACCCGACGACCGTGACAAGGGCAGTTCACCGCTTAGACAGAGACAGGCTTAGATGAGCTGGCAGGAATCGAGTGTGTAGTTTTTCTTTTCTTTTTTTTTTTTCTCTCTCTCTCTCTCTCTGTGTGTTCGTATTTTGTTGTGTGGCCCCGGTCTCGTGGAACGGCTGAAGAGAGAGGTCGCCGCGGGAGCGAGGGAGAGGGAAGAACGACCTAGAGTGAGAGGCGAACGCGCGAGCCAGTTATTATCCGTCCATCGCGGGCGGCCGGGCCACGGAACAGTCGAAGAACGGATGGGCAGAGGAGCGGACGACGCCGACGCCGGACGTCCCGGTTCGCAATTGTCGAATTTCTCCAGACGGCCACTCGATCGTTGATGGTCCGCAATTGATGACGTCATTACGGATCATTCGAACCCTGTTGGAACAGACGGAATCTTCGATTTTCGCCCGTGGGGGCTCTTCGGAACGCCCCGATGTTATCGTGTCCCAGTCGCAACTTTGCCCTAATTTTTTCCCAGAAATTCTGGCCACCCTCCTGGATCTCGTTGCAATACATTTCTTATACTGACAGAGCAGACGAACAAAACACAAAATCGAGAATTCCCATTAAACAATTGAACGTACCAACATTCCATTTGATATTGCCAAAATCATGTAATTCCAACTGTGAATTAATACCAAGACATTTCGCTATTTACCAACTTCTTGAACAATTCTAGTATTTCCTAGAAAAATCTGAAGAATTCTGGTTATTCATATCTAATAATGAATAAACTTTAGTATTTCCAAATACTGAAAATATTTTGGAGATTCTTGGATAATTCCGGTATCTCTTGAATTATTTTAATAATTATTAATTTCAAGTATTTTATAAAATTCTTGCAAAATTTAGGTCATTCATTCGTGTAATTCTGCTCTCAATTTCATTTTTAAAAATCTAATTTCAGTTATAACGTAATTCCACCAAAATAATTTCATACATTTCTGAGTATTTTATCAATTTTAATAATCGTAATATTGACGTTACTTGAGTAATTCCAGACATTTATAGCAATGATTGTCTAATAATGTTGGTATTTCCTGAACAGTCACCGTAATTCCCAGTCTGTTTCAATAGCTTACTCTGATCATTCTAAATTAATTCTACTAATTTTTAAACAATTTTACTAATTAGCTTAATTTTATGTAGTTTGTTAAATTTTGAAAAATTGTGATTATTCCTACGTGTAATTTCATTCTGTTTCATTTTTAAATACTTATTTTCAAATGTGACATGCAATTTCACAAATTTTAAAGCATTTTTGAATACAATTTTAGTATTTCCCAAACAATGTTAAAGTTATATATTTTAATTTCCAACTTCTGAATAACTTCCGACTTCCGACACCATTTGCATATTTAATAACGTTGGTATTTCCCAAATAATTACAATAATTCCAAATCGCTTTAATAATTTCAAACTAACTCTGGTAATTCTTTAGAAATTCCAATCTAATCGGTCTACTTTTAAATATCCCCCAAAAACTTCGAAAAGTTCTGATTATTCGTTATTTGGTAACGGCTAAATAATTTTGGCATTTCCTAAGGAAGTTAATTTCGATTCAGTAATTCAGTAATTCCACATCACATTCAATAATTTTATGTTCGAGGTACTTGTTCACAATTCTGTTAATTCTTTGCTAATTCCAAAATAATTCACTTAATTTTTGGTTAAAAAATGTAATTCCAATCGTAGCGCATTTACAAAATTACATCAACAATTTCAATTCTAGTAACTGATTTTAGTATTATCCAAGTGGTAGCGGAAATATTTTTGTAACTCCAAGGCAATTTAGCTAATTCGTAATAGTATTTTTTGAATATTTCTGGTTATTTCAATAACGTCATGTTGACCATGCTTAGTTATTTCAGAATTAATGTTGGTAATTCTTGTCAACTTAAAGGATTCCATGGGAATTAAATACAATTCTAAATATCTTCAACAATTATTAGTTGGTCCCACCCAATTCAGTTCTCAAATTAATTTGACAATTCCAATTTTGGAACAATTCCATTATTTCCTAAATAATTTCATTAAATTCAGATCAGTTGAGATAATTATTGTTTCAGAATTAATTCTAACAGTTTTGCGTAGTTTTGGTAATTCCAAAATGATTCGATTTTTAAAATAATGTATAACGTATTTCTTAAACAGTTTTCTGAATTCAAAACATTTCGTTAATTCTAACAACTCTCTTTAATATGCCAAGACACTTTACAACAGTAACTCTGAAATACTTTTGGCTTCTCCTTACAATTGCATTAATTAATGCATCCGATCCATAGTTGACTCACAGTACTTGACTCGAGTTTCTACAAAGAAATTTCAATTATTGGGACTGCTGCACGCAATTTTAATAACTACAACGTATTTCTAAAATACTGTACGTAATTCTAAAAAAAAATATTTTGTACTGAAAATATAATCTACAAATCCGGAACTTCTTTAAATTAGCTACAAAAATAAATTAGAATCTAAAATATTATAATTATATAATTAATACACCAATCTAACATTGGAATTACGTAGGAATTACCAGTATTTTTCAATAATTGTAAAGATCACTAATAGAGCAATTTCGGTTTTGCAGTAGTTTCGTTAAACGGAACTGAATTTTTTGGAATTATTTTTAAAATGGCTGACAATAATTGGATTTACACTTGTTCAACTGAAATTTGGAAATTAACCCAGGAGTATTGGAACAAATAAAGTGACAATTATCAGATTTGAGTCGAAAATTGTGTTTGGAAATACCTCGCAAATTATCGAGACAATTTAGGAAATACGTCCAAGTCATGTTGAAATAACCAGCGACCCCGAACTTTTGACCTTTTGTGTTATCGGGGGTCTTTTCGAAATCCGTCCGCTGCCACCCCTCAAATCTAAAAAAGCCCCCCGATTTATAACAATCCGTCCAAGTCGCAAACGCAACTTGTAATCCGAGTTAACGTCGACTTAACCGCGAAACTTTCGTCGCATTATGCGATTATTCCAATTTATCGTGTGAAAACAAGTGGCGAACGCAAAAACAATACACTTTTCGGCCTCCTACGGCCGAGATAAATGGAAGTTGACTTTGGCCGCCATGTTGCTCGGCTGAATCAACAACTCCGGCCGACACTTTTCCGGCGCACTTTTACATCGACGTCATGATCTGTGCGAAAACTCGACCGAATCGGGCGCTTTTGCCCACGTGTGACGTCACACGAATAATTAACGAAAAAAAAAACAACCTCCCGCCCCGTCGGGCGCTTTCGTGCGAATTCCTCGTAATAGTGAACCGTGAATCGGTTTGTGTGTTCGTTGATAAGCATTAGAGAGAAGTAAGTCGTCCTTACACAAGGTCAGTAGCCCGCCTGTGTTGGGAGAATTAAATTATCGACTTGCGTAACGAAACCCCGCAATTATCGTCGATTTATTATTCCGGTCTTGTTCGGGTGCCACCTAGACGTGACATTGATTTTTCCGGGGAAAAAGTTCGAATTTCGCCCATTTTTCCAAAAAAACTCCAGGCCACCAATTACCGTAACGACGAGTTTTTTCCCTCCATAAATTTCACGTTGCGCATCGCCAAAATTATGTAATTCCAACTGTGAATAAATACCAAAACAATTGGCAATGACTTCTCGGATTATTTTGGTATTTCCCAAAAAAATTTCACGTCAAGTTTAATTCCTCCAAATCAACTCTGGTCCTCCTTCACTGCTTTCTATATTCTTCGGCGATTAACTAATTTGAAGTTTCTCATGGAATTTTCGACAAATTCCAACTATTCATTCCATTATCGGATTAATTTTGTTAATGTTACTAATGTTACGTACTTCTTGAACAATTTCAATTTAGTATTTCCAAAGCAATACTGGCAATATTTTGATGATTCTTGAAAAATTCTGGTATTTCCTAAAGTACATTTCAATAATTTTATGTTCGATATGGTTATTCAGAATTTAATTCTGGCAATTCCTGGTATTTCATCTACTTTAAATAACCGATTTTGGTACTCCCCCCAAGCGATATTGAATTTATACTAGTATCTCTGAAACTCCAATTTTAGTATTCCCCAAGCAATATTGGAGTTACTAACATCTCCCACTTAATTCCAGGCATGCATAGCAATGGTTCTACAATAATTTTCGTATTTCCTAATCCCAGTAATTCCGAATGTGTTTCTATCATCATAATTCGAGTAATTCCAAATCAACACTGTTAATTGAAATTTTATTATTGAAAAATTTTGATTGTCCATTTTTTCACCCTCACACTTTTATTGTAATTAAATTAATCAAATTCTGCCCAAGCGTGACTCTTGCATGGAAAAACTTGGAATTTTGCATTTTTCGAAAAATTCGAATTCCGCACTTTCCGAAAGAACCTCTAGCAAGCGGCTCGTTGCGTAACACTAGCGAGTTCTTTCCTCGCTTTTTCCGATCGCCACGCAACGGATTCTTGTGAAAGACTTCGCCTCTTGCATTTCCACTGACTAATGCATTTTTATAAGGATCATGAACTCGCATGGTCGTTAAAACTGATGAATAAAGTTATTAACGTGTGAAAGAGTGTGGCAACGAAATACGTAAAAGCGTGTGTAACGGTCCCAACATTGATTTTTCAACCATAATAACGTCGAAATATCGCAGTCCATTAAGAAAATTAGAGCAACGGTGCATAATTATCCATTGTAGGATTTTTTCTCTTTCTCGTTCCTTCTTCGAAATCTGCAATTCATTTTGCTTGAACAAGCACACGTTTGCGGCCTCGAATGAATGGGACCGTAATTAATTGTTGCATGACTTGCATCGGCCTGTAATCGCCGCGTTCATGTCCGCTTCAAATATATTTTGGCGTTCTGCGTCACCGATACGTAGTGTCCCCGGTCACATTTCAGGTTGCCACTTGCGACTACAACGTTTACTGTTCCGACGCGATACGAAGTAATGAGTACAAAAAACTTATTTTTAGAATGACATTTTTCTGTGTTATGCTGTTATCATTCAAGTTGCTTCGTCTTATCGTTCTTGATGTTTTTTTTTTTTAATTTAATTATGTGTGTATCTGTGTAAATACAAAATCACAAGTTGATTAAAAAAAGGTTACTACTGAACATGCAATTCTAATAAATTTAATGTTATTCCAACATGGCCTCGATAAAATCGATACTGTTTCATTCATTTCCGCAACAACTTCAATAATGTTCAAATTCCAACAATTTCCGAACTCATTCTGGCGATTTTTAATTTCACTAATTTAATTACTAAAATGGTTCAAAACAATCGTTCCAGAATAATTCTGACATTTCCAAAATTTCTGATGAGCTTTTAATTTTTATTTCCGGAATCACTAGAAAAAATATTCAGTTGATAACTCCTAATTAATTCCAATTATTATTGTAATTAGAGTTGTAATTCCAATACAATTTCAAAATTCCAAGTCACTTTCAAGAATTGCACATCATCTGCAATAATGACTGATTCGAACAATTCCAATAATTTTCATAAATTCAAAGCAATTTTGATTAATTTCTACATAAGCAACGCAGTTTGGTAATTGGGATGTATTTCTAAAAT
>QDEB01098152.1:0-21444 GCA_004193795.1 Asbolus verrucosus | reverse complement strand
CATTTTGCTCGGCACTTTTAAGTTCAAGTTGACTGCAAAGTGGAAAGTTTAGGTAAATTGCGGAGTAGAATATTTTAGAAAATGGTTTTTCCACTCGTTTGTTGTATTCGTACTCTTGATCTCTCTTTTCTTCCGCATACTTCCACAGTTGTGATTCTGTTTTTGGTCTTCTTATTATTTCACTTTTTCTTATGTTTTTGAGGCCACCCTTGACCGCCTTTTCCAATTTTCTGATTTTTCAACGCCATCTCTGTTTCGTTCATTTGTTTTTGTTCCACTCGGTTTTGATTTTTTAATCTCCGACATAATCAATCACATCGAAACCCCAACTTTCTCCGCCGCCATAAACAAAATTCACGTATCCGTCTCATGTCCGTTTTTTGCGCGAAAATTAAATGAAAAATGCATCACGAGGCGCAATTACGGCCCCATTAGTATTTGCCCGGGAGCGAAAAAAATTCCCTCTCTGTGAAAATGTTTCGCGTGAGAAATGTACGCAATTAATCCGGCGGTGATTCTGCAGGTATACTGTCATTAAAGCCGGCACTGAAAGCACGTCATTCAAAACCATATTTTCGTCGGTAGGAGGCTGCCCCAGCTGCTCTTTCCGAACGTATCAAGTGTCAGGCCGTTGTCGGCCGGAGGTTGAAGCCCTAACGAGGCGACGTTAACTTTTCCGAAACGTCCGGCGGTTCCGCACTTCCCGAGCGAATTTTTCAAGTCACGTTTCTGTTCAAATTAGATGAACTCCTCGATAACTCGAAGAAAAAATGTACAGAGTCATGGGAATAGCGCAATCTATAATTTCGTATCTCTCGGCCGTTTACAGGCGCTCGCCTGCCGTAAATTACCGCTAATCCTTCGTCGGCCTATGAACAAATTGTTTAACAGGACGGACGACACCGCGCGTATAAATTTATGCGTTTCGTTCGCGGCGCAGATAATTAAAAGCGAGTGTATTAATAATGCGGCGTTAAACAAGGCTTTATTGTTTTATTGCGCCGTGTCGACGGAGTGGATGCGTGGTGGCTAAATTAAACACTTGTTTAAGCAAGACCATAACTCGGGTTGGTCTTACGGATAACTACACCAACTTCGTTGTAAAAGAGAGCAATCCCTATCTCGTCGTTCCGTTCCGGCGAGCTCTTAATTTACGCCATCTTCCAAATCCGTTATTTATGAACCTGCCGCGTTATGAGGATTACATTCTTGCACATTCCCGAAACTCCCGACCTCTCCAACACCATCGGACCGAGTCGACGCATCCCACTTCTGAAAAGTTTAGAGGGTCTAAGGTCATCCGGTCAAATCTTCATGTTCCACTTTCATCGCTGCCAACTTTCTCGAGGCACCCACTCGATTTTTACGCCGCGGAAAAAACACAGTCACACGACAGGTTTCACTTTTGCACACCGATGCGAATCGGCCTTTATGTGATAAGCGCGTGCGATCATCCGCTCGACCGGAAATTATACACTGCACTTCCGATTTATTCAGTTGGGCCATCCGCTGATCGATTCTTGCGTTTCCGTCCGGCGAAAACTCCGAAATCTTCCCGCCCGTCCGAGGTTAATTAGCAATAAATTTTCCGTCGTCGGGCTGTGCGAAAAACCTCGTGCCGATATTCCGAAACGTTGCACGAGCCCATTATTGCCGACGTATCCACCGTGGGGCAATGATTAATATATTTATACAGGACGGTCGATGTTATTGTGTTGCAGTCGCCCTCGTTGGTTTCATGGATTCATGAACTCATGAACTACCCTTTATTGACATTTCCGATAAATAATCAATGCTCCATAACTGACGGACAACAAAACTGCGGTTTTCCGTCGCCGCCCCGTGATGGACGGCTTGCTGGGACATCAAGACTCGGCGATTGTGTTGCATAACAATCCACGATTAAAATGTGTGATGTGCCACGGGCAATTAACACTTTGTCTGGATATGGCGTTAGTTGAGCAATAGCCCACTGCGCGCAGTGGCGTAGCTTTCTCAGTCTCTCGTACTAGTTTGTCCAAGTTTTATTTAGAAACTACTAAAATATTTCAAGATTTATTTCTAATCCGAGAACTCTTCTTTCTTCATGGTTCCCTTATCGTTTGATTTCTGCCGCACTGAGTGTCAGTCCCTTATATTTTTTAAAGTCTTTGATCAATTATGATTGGTCTATCTCAAGTTGATTAACTCAGGGAAACTACTTTTACTCCTTCAAACACTATTCCGTCCATTGCAGTTCTTTTGCCACTTCAGAATCAATAAACTGAATTGGCTCGCTGAGGGCTTTCGTCGTATGTCTCCTTTATTCCAATAACTTTAATTTTCTATTACGATTCCTTTCATTGGTTCCTTAATTCCTCTTCAAGGTCAGCAAACAAGGTTCGTACTCATTTCGATTTTCTTTCTCTTTGCAAACACTGTATCTTTTGCTCAGTTCTTTGGAACGTCTCGTTGAAAACTTTCTTTAATATGCCTTTAATATCTCCTCTTGTAGTTTTGTTATGTAATTTTTTAATGATTCGTATCTCATTTAATAGTTTCTTCGATATATCTTTCCTCTCTCGTGCTAAACTTTAATACTTTCGTTTGTTTTATATTCAATATTACTTTTTTAACCACTTTGACTTATCTTATGCATATAAGAAATCCCTCAGATTCTCCCATTTCTACTTTTTGAACTCTAGAAAAAAATCTAAATGTAACAATCCTGGTTTTTCGTCGTTACGCCACTGGCGCCGTGCATATTTCGGTAACGTTTATAAAGGGGCCAATGCCGCCCGAATCGAGTCACAAACCGATATCTATTGTCGAAGACTTGGATAATTTATAGCAACATCGGCTCCATACCTGTTCCTATGCATATAATTACACAAGTAAGGTACCACATGTTCACAAGGCCGGCGGTACACGGCCTTGACCGTTTACAAATCCACCAGCATTGTCCACCAAGAGTCGGTTGCAGCACGGGACGCATCGCCTTATTAATTGGTACATTAGTTTCTCTCCCGATTCGATTATAGCGAATTTACAATGTCGTTAATAACGGTAATTAAGAGATAATTGCTCGTGGAGGACCGGGAGGCTTACGGCTGCTTTAAACTCTTCTCTATGCAGGCGCGCCGCGAGTTAATTAATAATTTAGAAAGCGCCCTCTATTCCTGGATTACCAGCGAATTTGCTGGATGCTCGCGTTATAATGTCGCGTTGATTGAATTTTAGGGCTCGCTTGGCCGCCCGACTGACTGTTCTTTTTCTCTTTGTTGCAGAGGACGATTCTCCGAGGAACCACCGAAAGGCTGCTGCGGTCTGTTGGCATGGAAACCTGGTTCGTTGAGATGGTTCATAGCGGTGATCGCTCTGGTCGCAGTGTGCTGCGTCCTGGTCGGCACGGCCCTGGGTGCCATGAGACCCGCCGGACGGGACCACCTGACCGTGTCGCTCCTGATGATAGGTGATTTTTCCCCCTTTCCATCGATTTTTCCCCTTTCGCTCTCCACACAGGTTGTCCCCCGAAAAGGCACCCTCTTTGCAACCTTTTCATTTCACAAATGTTTCGGTTTCGGTTTCACAAATCTTAAATGCAGTTAGGGGCAGATACCAAACTTGCAGTTTTAAGAACCGTGTCTCCAGAAACTTGTTTTTAATTGAGATTTTCTGGAACGATAGAAGATGAAAGAAAAATTCTGACAGCGATCCCTAAACCGGGATCACTGGTAATCCTGCTTTGGGTTTTGTCGAAATCACCCTGTATTCAATCAAAATAACAATGAATCGGGGAGCGAAAGCAGGATATGGATAATAATAGTGGCTGTGCAACGTGGGACTTTTCGGGGGGAAGCGGCTTATATGGTGTCGTTGTTTTGAAGCCACGGGGGGCCAGAGTTAATTATCGCATTATTAAACTGCAGATTACTCGCGTAGCCATGGTGACAGATACGAATTCTGCTGAAAGCTTATCAGGGGAATTATTGTGATATCCTGACGACGGCTACTAGACGGATTAATTTTTAACCAGCTCTCGGTGCAAAATGCAAATTGGCCTAGGATGCTGCAGGAAAAACCGTAAATACAATTTCAGCACGCCACCGCCTCATAAATATGTTAATCGCCAATCCGTGTACTACATCTGCGGATAATGCACCTGCACTGATGGCTCCATTTATCTACTGGTCCAGTTTTAATATTCTTCTGCGGCGTCCGGCAAGCCCGCATCTCGATGGAAAAAGTCGGAACAAGTTTTCGAAGTTAATTTAAAACTTTTTGTCCTCGTTTTTGTCGGTCTTGAGGATATTTGTTTTGTCCCATCGGAGACGTTCGCGTTACATCACAGTCCAAACAAATATCGTATATTTGCGCGATTTTATTGCCGATTCCTCCATTTTTATCGGCTCTTTATACACATAACTTTCGACGGCGGACATATCCGACGTGTTTATGAAGATTTAACTTCGCTCGCGCAATAAAGCATGCGCACGACTTTGACGAAATTTCACGGGCGCCCACTGCAAGTGTCCGAGTCCATTTTTCACCTCCGACACACGACGGAGCTTAACAACGCACTCGTAACGGTTCCGATTCGTATCCATTGTTCGGCGTTCCGAATGGAGCAAAAAACCATTCCACTACTGACCCAATTAGCCGCACTAAACCAATCTGCATATTGAGTTCTCGAATGGCCATTTTATAAATACAAGTGGAACGTGTTCTGCATAAGCGGACAAGCGCGGCCATTCCCCGCTGTCCGACTGGCCGGGCACCCTCCGCGCATTAATCTCGTATTAATGTCGCGGTTACGCAATCCGACCTTTGTCTTTTCCGAAATGCACCGCGAATTTATTCAGCGCTCGCAAAGAGGAGCAGCCGCTAACGGTCCGCGGCCTCCCCCCGCGCCTCTCATCGCCGCTTTTCCGTTTCAGGTGTGGGCATCGTCTTGGTGACGGTCAGCGGCGTGGCCTGGAGACTCACTTCGCACGATTCCTCCACTTGTCGCTCCATGCTGGGCCTGGGCTCCACCGAGTCGGTCGACGTGTGCACGCGACGTTTCGTCCCCAGGCTGCCGCCCTCGTACGGCCGCCCCCACCATCCCTACGCCGCCATGATGTATCCGGAGTTCCAGTACAGGCCTCCGCCGCCGAGCTACCAGGCCTCCATGCAAGAATATAGACTGAGACTGCTCCTCCTGGACAGGGGAAACACCCCGCAGATCCAGGCGGGGATCCAGAACGCGGTCTCGCCGCCCCCCACCTATCGCAGCCACGCGGGCAGCCTCCTCAGGTGAGCATCTTCGTCCTCCAGTCGAATTTGTGAAACGGATCGCTTTTTGGACAACGTTATTTCACTACGTCAACTAACGCAGAGGATTATTTATCCAAACAGTTTTGGAACATTCCCGTAACAAATAACTCCCCATTACTCATATGCCAAAACCACTGTCATATTGAAAATATGCCTTTGCTTTATTTAACTCTCAAGGAAGTCAATCGGACTGCTGGTATGTTTGAAATAAATCCACGGAAGACTGAAATTGCAGAAAGACTATTAACATTATAGAGTTTAGATAGACTTTAGAAGAGATATAGAGTGGCAGTGTACAATATAGATCAGGGTAAGGTGAAAGAAGATGTACAAATGTGAAAGAATAAACGTTAGAAAAAATCCAATTATTGGCGTTAATAACATAGAAGCAGCACCGTTTTTTAGAACGATGAAAAATAGACTTTATGTGGTGGGTTCAAGAGTCAGAAGAGTTTTGAGCAGGATCCATTAACTATTCAGCACAGAGTGGGACAGTGAGAGGCAGTTTTTGAGGAAAGAATGGAACATCACACTGTATTCAGGAGAATCGTGATTTGGTTTACATAACGATTTTAAAGAATTCGTGTATGGAGGGCCAACACCAAGACATCGCCGTTATATTCAACAAATACACCCTTCTAACGGAGGGTGAATTAGGTGAATTAATTTTTTGGGAAAAGAGTTACACTGGCATTCAACATTCAGCTGCTTTTAAATGCTGCAATAGAAATATTCCAAAACTGTTTGATGAAAATATTATTTATAACAAATACTAAACAATTACTGCGTTAGTTATGACAAATAAGTTGATCCAAAGGTGCCGGTTTTACAAATGTTGACTCCCTTACGTGCCTCCTTCAACTGGCTGCTTTCAGGGCGCCTCTGTCGAGCAGGAGGGACGCAACGCAGTCCGAATACAGCTGTCCACCTTCGTACAGGTCCCAGACTAGCACCAACCGGCCCGGAACTCTTCAGAATTCGGTGTTGCACAGCCGAGAACAGTCTCTGAGTCTGTCCGAGTCCAACAACGAGGAGTCCGTCGTGAACGTGGTGAACATCTTGGGGAGCACCGAAGAAGACATGGCTTTAGATAATATAACTTTAGATTCTTTAAAAATGGAGCCCGAGAGTGATATCAACGCGCTGAAAATGCTTCTCAAGGGTAGTTCCAGTGATCTTGAGGGCAGCAAAGACGGGAATTTGGTCACGATCGTTCAAACCAGCGATCAAAGTCCCGTCATCGTGACGGTGAGCGGAAGCTCGCAGATCGAAGGCAGCACGATGCAAATCACTGAAATACCTTCCGAGATGGAAATTTTGGCGCACTTATAGTCGAAATTGTCTCTAATTCATTCCTTGATAAGGTTAGTGTACATTTCGTTATGTATCACTTTGTATTATATTATTCGCGATAATATGTGCCTATATTGTGTAGATAGTTTATAAATAGCACCCTTGTATTATATTATTATATTTTAAACTGTATAAAAGTAAATTTTTAATAAGAATTGTTAAAAACTGGCGTTTCATTTCAAATTTGACAACTACTGACGCATGCGCGCAGATGGCGCTTGCGCACCATGTCAACTGTCAAAAATTAACCTAAAAATGTGGGGGCTCCAGTACGACGAAAATTTAAGTGATAATCCGTTCTTTCAAGAAATTTTGGCGAATCATGGTGACATAGTGAGGAGGGCGTCGCAAGAACAATGGATTATTTGCATACCCCGAGCGGGGGCTTTCGAAGCAAGCGAAATTAATAGTGAGACAATTTTCGACCATATTCTAGTACCCAGTGCAACCCCCCACGAATATTTCTGTACTTTAACAAAAAAGCAGGTTTGGATTAGAAATAAGGAAATCGTTACTGTAGAAGACCGTCCAAATGGCACGATCCGGGTGCTCTTCGAAGAAACTTTCTACATCGAAGACTTAAAATACCTCGTGTTTTGTTTGGAGAGGCCCCTTTTCATGGATAGAATCATTTGTGACGCTCACAGGCCCAACGTCCCCGAGACCTTGCACGACTGCATCGATTTCCTGTGGGGGAAAAATCTGGGGCACGTCTTGGGGAAAGTACAAAGGTTGTGTGCGAGCTTCGTCGAGCAGAATCGCGGTTTCGCAACGGAAAATTTACAGTCCCAGAGAGACCTGGTCGGGAGCTTGTACTCGCAGTGTTTGCAGGTGATTTTGAAGAATCAAAAACTGAGCGGCGAGTGCGAAAATTTGAAACTTGCAGTCGAGACTTACATGCAGAGCTGCTTGGACAAGACTCTGATAAAAGCTGTGAACACAGTGACCTGCTTCAAGGACGCCAGTTTCAACAAAATCGTGCGCAACTCTAGCGATCTGCAGCTGAAGGATCTGAACATCGCCAACAAATTCTGTGATATTATAACCAATGCCAAAATCGAACTAAGCAAAATAAATAATTATGTAACCATCTTAGATAAGGTGAATTGCCTGAAATTAACCTTCAATCACTTGTACAATACGAACGTTTGCCTCACATCCGACGATATCTTGCAGATTTTCGTATTCTTAATCATTAAGCTCAACATCAACAACTGGACGTCCAATTTGGTCTATTTAACTCAGTTCCAATTTAGCACCCTCAACGTCTCGAACGAGAGCAATTTTTTGGTAACGACTCTCGAGGCAGCGCTGGAATTCGTCAAAAGCAGCCAGTTCGCGCAGATCAAATCTAGTCAACAACCAATGAACCGCATCTTCCAGACGATCGCGACGAACGACTCGGCGCAATTACGCGACCTATTAAAGTACAAACGAACCGCCGGAAGCGACACCAACCTGTGCCATCCGCTGTGCGATTGCGACAGCTGCCGATCCGCAGATTCTAGTCACGACGTCGCGATGACCAACGAAAAAGGGCAGAGCCTGCTGACGTTCGCCGCCCTTTTCGGGCGGTGCGAAATGGTGGAGCTCCTCATGGGCATGGGGGCCGAGGTCGAGACGCGCGACTATTTCGGCAAGGCCCCGTTGCATTACGCCGCCATGAAAGGCCACCAGGACGTCTTGTTGATTCTGGTCAACCGCAAGGCGGAGGTCAACGCGAAAGACCACGACGGCAACACTCCTCTGCATTTGGCCTGCAGTAACGGCCACGAGAGTTGCGTCAAGGCCTTGTTCTACACGTGCCGAAACTTGGACGTCGATTGCGTCAACAAGCGCGGAGAAACGCCGCTGCATTTGGCGGTGAAGTGGAACTACGTCGGCATACTGCGGATTTTATTGGAGAACCACGCGATCGCGGCCATCGCCAACAAGAAGAACCAGCTGCCGGTGAATCTGGCCCAGAATTATTACACCGAGAAGCTTCTCAGGCAGTACAACAAAAATTTAGAACCCACTCAAGAGATAGGCGGGCTGTATCCCACTTCTGACACGAAGACAGTGGCGTGCAAGGAACACGGGATTAGGCCGAAGGGTTTGGAACTGATCAAGAAGATCGACCTCTTGTTGAAAGCGATCGAGAACAACGACCTGCCCCTGACCTGCTTCTATTTGGGCTTCTCCACCGACTCCTCCAGCGACTACAACTTCCAGTCGAAGTGCCACCCTCTGTGCAACTGCGAGAAATGCGAAGACCGCGACGAAGGCCCCCGCAAAGTCGTCGACCGCATCAACGTGAACAGCTGCAACATCGACGGCTTCACCCCCTTGCATTTCGCCGCGAAATTCGGGAGGACCGAGCTGCTGAGGATCCTGCTCGACTGTCGCGCCCTTCCCAACCTGAAGACTTACAAGACCCTGCAGAGCCCCCTGCATCTGGCCTGCATCCACCAGCGGTTGCCGGCGGTGAAAGAGCTGGCGAAGTGCGCCAACTGCGACGTCGATTCGCAGGACTACAAAGGCAACACGCCCCTCTATTATGCCTGCGTCAAGAACGACGCACGGATCGTGGAGGCGTTGCTGAACAACGGGGCCAATTGCGACGTCAGGAACCATCAAGGACACTCTGTGATCAAGGAGGTGCAGGAGAAGAGGCTGTACGGCATCTCCGCCTTGCTCAAGGACGAGGCGAGCGAGGACTTTTTGTAAGACTAATAAACGGATTTTAATAAGTTGTTCGATTTTGGTTTTATTTTGAAATAAGTAGCAAATAACACACTTATTTTTTGACCAACTAAAGTACCCTAAAGCTCAATCAGTACGAGTAAATGCAATATACAACAGCAACACACTTTGTCGGGTAACAAGGCATTTTGATGAGCAAAAGACATAAAATTGTACGTTAAGGCATACTGATCAATCAGTAAAGGCTTGTAAAAAGTTTCAAAAGGTTTCTAAATATACTTATTATAAAAGGTAGGTATAAATTTATTGCGGCAAGGGAATACTTGTGTTATTAATACTTTTGATTTGATCTTGCCTGTTTAAAAAATACTTAATCTTTCCAATCCTTCTTGATCTCGAAGCTCCACTCCCACTTGAGGTGCTCGTTTTTATCGTCGTCTGTGAACAAGGAGTGGACCGTGTAGGACCCGCGCGCCAGCATCCCCGTCGGGGCGTCCTCCGGAGGAGTCGTGTAGGACTGCATCTCCTGCTTGGGGGCGTACGAGCCCACCATGTGAGTCATTTTGTCCACTGTAACAACCTCAATTTAAAAACCGTCCGACCGCGAAACCCACGTCACATTACCTGGCTCTGATAATCCGGCGAGCGTTTTAATATAAACGAATCAATAGAGAGGCAAAGCTGCGACTGCACTTACCTGGGATTCCGAGCTTGTTAGTTTTTTGTACATATTTGAGGCCGTGCACGATTTCCCTCTGCACGATGAACTCGATCCTGATCCTGTAAGAGACGCCCTCTTTGATCACGAAAGTCTCTTTCTTCAGCTGGGACAGGTCCCCGCTTAGGTCCAGGGAAATTTCAGGCCTGTCTGCGACTACTAGCACCAGTTTCTTCACGATGACTTTCTTGGGGTTGTCGGGTTCTGAAAGGGACACCATCCAGGGGGCGTTTGCTCGATTAAGACGGACACTCACCGACTACGATGGGGCCGGTTTGCGCCTGCCCCAGGAGCGTCTCCTTGTACTTTCTTAGGCTCTCGTCATCTTGGTCGGCTTGGAGAATCTCCTCGATGGTCTTCTCGGGTGGCGGTTTGTAGCTCGACTCGTTCTCGTTCTCGAAGTCGTCCGGAGTCGTCACTTCCACATCCCCTTGAGACATTTTGGCTGAATCACACACGCAAAGATTTGAGGTTAAAAAAAAACCTGTGACTAATTAGCGAGCGCACGTAATTCGAAACGCTCGATATCGACCAGAATCCAAAATATGGCGATATCGTCGCTGCAATTTCGTTATCTCTGACCGATTCCGGCGAAAAAGAACCGGAAACTTCCTATTTCGGTACTGTCAAAATCGAACGGATAAAAACAAAAGAACGCGTCGACAGCCCCCGCACTTACCTTTGGTTATTTGGGGTTAATTAAAGCACCGGTCTGTTAATATGTAATTAATTAAAGCTAGATATGCGGTTTTTGGTTGTAAAAAGTGGGTGTATGCCTCCCCGAGACAGCCACTGCACTTGCGCACTCGGACTAGAGGTGGCGCTGGCGTCGCGCCACCGCGCATGTGCGCCGGCGCGCAATTCGAAATCCGCACCCATCAAAACACCATTGCCAATTTTACATTTTATTGAATATATAAAATTGATAGCAACATTTCTTGGTTACTCATATAATTATTAATAAAGAGTAAAACACAACTTAATTAACAGAAAGAATCTGCACAAAATACAACATAAGCATAAATTTATTAAGTTTGGCCACACGGTGACCTTATAAACTCTTTATTTACAATGGAACTGTCAAAGCTAGAGCTGAACTCTTTTAAAAGGCGTGTCGTAAACAAAAAGAAATGACGGAGGCTGAAGGTATTTATTAGCTTGTGATATTGTATTTTGCGTTCTGTCCATCCTCTAATCTTGTTCTGAAATCGGTAGTTAATAGGCCGTGTTACAAATGAAAATGTTCGGATTAAATACCTTCATCTCTTCTTTTTAATATAAATAAAGCACCAGGCTGTTGAACGAAACGAGTACATCGATTTTAAAGAAAAAATGTTTTTTAATAACAATGATGTACACCACACAATTTCGATTGCTAAAATAAAATACACCCCTTAATTTAATAAATTAAAATTAGAAATGTACAACATATCTAAAGAAAAATGATAACCATTACACCAGACTAAATATAATTACAGAGAAAAAAAAAACGATAAATCAAGGAAAATATTGGATTAATAAAAATTGATCATTTTCACGATTTCGCCACTGTACAGCAGCACCATTCAAGTCTCATTCTGTGGACACCCACAATACAAAATGAACATTGTGTGGTGGTCACCTCGGAAAAATGTCCACCAGTCGATTGCGAGTTGGATAAAATATCAAGTTTACAATCTAATCTAGCGACGATTTTACTCGACTAACTTCAGTACCTTACCGATGGCAATAGTTTTATCTGAAACAATGTCTGATTAGCCAACTCATACCCGACGGCGCCCCCACTCACTTTCATCTCTGAGCGTGAACCGCCCCATCTGCGGGAACGATTTGAAAGGTTCGAGACAGATGACCCCCGCGCACTCTATTCTCATGATCGCCACCTGGTCCTGCTTGACGAACCTCGGCCTCGTTTTGCTCTTTTCGCCAGTCTTCTTGTCGACGAGACATATTAAGGCCTGCAAGTGGAAATTTAGCGAAACCGCCGCTGCCGCCGCCGCCCTCTGTTACCTTAACGGTGACTTCCTCGGCTGCGCAGTGGATGTGCATGACCGCGCTGTAGCCGGCGCAGATTATAGACTTGTGCTCCAGGATGACCAGCTGGGCGTCGAACACGCGGCCGGTGTGGATCGGATTGACAGCGTCGCACAGGACGAAGCCCGGACTGACGTCCTCCTCTTCGACGCCCTTCACCTTCACCTTGACGTTCTCGCCGGGAACGATGCGGCTGACCTCGTCGTCGTCAGAGAGCAACATGTCGACGGTGACCGGTGTCTGAAATGCCCAATTAGACCGGTTTCGCTGGGGGTGTCTCCGGCCCTTACCCTGTTCGGCATTATCACGAGGCTCTGGCCTTTTCGACACTCGCCCGACTCCACCTTGCCCATCAGGACCGTGCCCATGTCCTTGTATTTGTCTACGATTGGCATTATGAAGGGTCCGTCGATTTTTCGGTTGAGGGAGGGCAAGTCGTCGATGAAGGGGATGAACGCGGGCCCCCTGCAACACAGGTTTCACCTAGTGCGCTCTCGCTCCGTCACGTCTCTCTCTGGCACAAGACAAGCGGACCAGTCACACACAACACTCGCAACCGCCTTAGATGCAATATTTTCGTCGTTAGATGCGCATTATTATCATACTACATCTACTACTACACTCCTGATCGCCGTTATCCGGCACAAGATTTCTTTAAAAGGTTTGATCCTTCAGAAAGATCAGTCGCATTGCACTCGAACCAAGTGAGAGTTTTCCATTCTTGCAAAACTCCACATTCGTAACTGTGATTGTTTTTCTAATCTTAATATTAAGCACCTACTACCGCACGCTTTTTTGACAAGGTAAAAATTAAAATTAATTCGTCAGAGTTCCGTCAATTTGTTCAGAAATAGTATACATGCCAAATACCATTTATAAATTCCAAAAATCTATTTTAAGTAGAACAAAACAATGTTTCACGTGTCAGTCAGCTATTTCTTTATTTTTATGCGTCTGACGGCCAAAAACATAGTATTGTATTCGTAACTGGTTTCGTTTATTAACAATAAACATCTTCAGGCCACAATAATTTTAAAATTTCCATTACTTCCAAGATGAAAATAAAATGCAATTCATAGCACTTTTGGAAATATTGTAATTTTATTTCAAAATTTCCCAAAATTCCTTTCCATTTCTACACTAACTTGATACACTACAAAATACTGGAACGGCAGTTCTTTTAATTATCCAACATGCAGATGGTTTCCATATTCCCATCAAATCTGCCACAATAATTTGCTTCCTGATAATTAAAACCGGAGCATTAATAAGGCATATGTTGTATGTTTCATACATCCTCCTTTACAATAACAAACAAGCAAAGGAAAAAACAGATTTAATAGTAACATGAACAAGAATTAGGTTATTGCGTTATAACCGGATTTCGCAATAAGCGATATCGCCACGTGCAAAAATTTTGAATATTTCAAGTTCTGCCATTTAGGATTATAATTCAAACATGACTCGTATGGAAATTTACGATGCATCATGACAGATCACGCGCGACGTATTTACGTAAAGATGCATCTAGTGGATACATGCACGTGAATAACAAGCTAATGTTTTCAGTTCTTTTCTGATTTCATTCAATTTTATGTCAACGACGTTGAGTACGAAAAACTCATCTACGTTTATATGTCTTGGGAACGTCATCACCTTTCGGCAGATTTATTTTTATACTGATATTGTTTACGCTTTGAGTTGTTGTTCCAACGGATCTACCATTCCGACTGAGTAAATGAATGTAT
The DNA here is from genome assembly GCA_004193795.1 of Asbolus verrucosus. Taxonomy (NCBI): domain Eukaryota; kingdom Metazoa; phylum Arthropoda; class Insecta; order Coleoptera; family Tenebrionidae; genus Asbolus; species Asbolus verrucosus. The sequence continues at coordinate 7,611 of QDEB01098152.1, read as the reverse complement.
TCTGTATAATTTCATTGTTGTTTTATTTTATCAATTTAGTTATTTTTTGAACTCGTTATAACCGGATTTTTTCATATCAGACGCGACGTCATATTCAGACTTTCGATTATATATAAACTTCTTCTTTGTAAGAAAAGAAATCCGCTACGCAACTTTATATTTAAATATGTTCATTATAACCGGTATTGTTACATCCAGTATTCGTTATAAACGAATTCTACTGTACTTACCGGTTAGTTGGTGGTTTGTTGTGAAAAATACACGTAGATTTGGATAAACAAAATGAATCGGAAAATACTTTTGAAAAATTTAAATCTATCCAACCATTTTCTAAACTATTACATTTCAACTCCGCCCACAATGACAAAAATTATCCAACCGAAGAAACCAAAGTGTAATTTGCATCTCAACATAATAAAAATTTCATTTCAAAACAAGAAGTATAGGGCTGACACTGTTTCCACTGATTCAAGGAACGATAGGGTAAAATATGATTCATTTTTAAAACCACAAGAATTGTACTTCTGTCAATTTGACTGACATATTTTNNTTACTTTAAAGCGTTTAATCAAAGGCTGACTGGGCTATAAATTTAAAAACACTTAAAGGCCAAAGTACGTTTATGAAACCGATATTGGAGTTATTTTTGAAGTTGCTTCAAACTGAATTGGCCCCAAGACCCGGATGTTTCTTTTTAATTACGAAAAATTCATCAATTATAACATTTACCGACACTGTTAGTGCTTTTTTATTAAATGTTTATTTACTTTTTTTTAAATCTGTTACCAAAATCTCTTATTTTTATCATTTATTTATTTTCACAACTCTATAAAAACACGATTTACGCTTTCATTAAAGCACGAATCGACTGTAAACGTTCGCTTTATGGCGCCCGTGATGGATATTACAACGGTTCAGAAGTTGACATCCGGCTCGAAGGACCTCAATCTGATTTGGATTTAAATAAACAAAAGCGCAATTCTGCCATAACCACGCATCGTTGTCAGCCTGCCCTTGAAACGTCAGTCTCGTTCAATAAGCCGCAGATAAGAGCGACGCAAAGCTCAAGTGCAAAACCGCAGATTCGCGTGCAAGAGCGCCCGGCAACGTCGCACTCACCTGTACCAAGGGCAGATGCCCTCCTCCACTTGGTCCTTGAGCCCCTGGCCGGTCTGCCCCGAACAGGGCAGAAAGAACAGATCTTTGTTGTAATTGAACCCAAGCTTCTTCAGATAGGGCAAGATTTTATCTCTGCATTCGTTGTATCTGGCTTCGTCCCAGTTGACGGTGGGATCGTCCATCTTATTGACCAGCACGACCAAATACTTGACCCCGGCGGTCTTGGCCAGCATCGCGTGCTCTCTGGTCTGGCCCCCCCGATCGAATCCGGTCTCGAACTCGCCTTTCCTGGCCGAGATCACCAGGACGGCCAGGTCGGCCTGCGCGGCCCCCCCGATCATGTTCGGCACGAAGCTCTTGTGCCCGGGCGCGTCCAGGATCGTGAAGTGCTTCTTGTCCGTCTCGAAGAAGGCCCTGCCGACCTCCACGGTCTTACCCTTGTCCCTTTCTGGAATCAAAATTGATCGTTATCCGAGCCGTCGCTTCGCCCTCTTTTTACCTTCTTGATTGGTGTCCAGAGCCCACGACAGATACCAAGATTCCCGACTTTTCTCTCTCGCCTCTCTTTCGTACTTCTCCAGCGTCCTCTTGTCGACCATTCCGGTCAAAGCCATGATCTGCCCGCCGATGGTCGACTTGCCGGCGTCCACGTGACCGATAAAAACTACGTTGACATGTTCCTTCTTGTCTTTGAGCACTTCTTCTTTGACGGGTTTCTTCTTGGGGACTTTGATGGGGGCCTCTTCAGATGATGGTTCATCATCGTCGCCTTCGGGCGTGATCAGAGGGTCGTTATCCTCGACGACCACATCCTCCCAAGTGCCTCCATCTCCGGGTGATGCGTCGCCGTCTGCCGGGGGGATGGGAGGGGGCTCTTTCACTTCCACCCTCTCAGACGACTCTGCATTCGTTCCTTCCATTTGAAACGGAAAAATCATGATGTTAATTGGAAATAAAGGTGCAAATCCACCGCCCCGAACCGGAAAAAACCGGTTCGCCACGAATTCCCGAATATTTAATCGCTTCAGTCATAATTCCAACAATTAGTGACAGCGTGCGAATGGTCGAGTAAGTGTGTCATGACGGCGCGAGTGCGGCCCTGCGTGCCGGGCTCGCCGTTTTTCCAACCAAAGCCCAAAGGGCAGCGGACAGAAGGGGCGTATTGGGGGTTGGGGTGGCCCTAACCTAAACGTCAAAGCTTGTCAATCTGGCTTACCGTTGAGGATGGGGCTGTGTTTGGGCGAAGCTTCGGAGCCCTGGGATTGCGTCGGTGAGGTTTCGTCGACGTTAACTGCAGACTTAGCAAAAGAAAATGAAGGCACAAATTCAACAGCATTCACGTTCAACGTGGAAAATTTAGCTGTCACATCTGCATTGTGACTGGGAGAGTTATTTGTCGACGTAGAGTCAGCTTGAGATTCCCAACTGTCCGGGGCGGTGTTATTCGACATTTTGTGCACTAATTTCGTTTGAATTACCCCAAGAATTACTTAAAAATTAATAAAACTCGATAGCTTTCAGCTGCTCTAAATATCCGCGTGCGTTCGCTCACTGCCACCGGAAACTAATGGCCGACTGTCATTATGGGGGACGAAAATGCCGGCGCAATCCCCCGAAAACCACCCTCTCGACTCCCAAAAATCGCAAAATAACAAATCTTAATTTACGTAAGCGTCACCAACAGTTTAGACGCCACTAAATGAATAATTAAATAGCCATGAATACAAATGCGTCAATATTACACCGGAAATCGCGAGGCGCGCGATTCAAATTTGACATTTCAAAAAATCGCCATTGTGTCTTTATCATTGTGCAAATAACAACAATCTAACAATTCAGTTTCAAACCAGCCCAACTCCTAGCGATGCCAGTTCACGAATTTAAATAAAACCACAAATCTTTTTTCAAAAATATATTATAAAAACTCAATTTTGCTGAAGCGCTTCTTTCTCCCGTTCAATTTTCAGCTGCCTTTTCGCCGCTTTGTGCTCCAATTCCTCGTAATACTCGGCAAACATGAGCTTCAGGGCTGGATACAAAAGCGGGAGTAGTGGCAGCTCATCTAGCCTCACCTACGAGAAGAAAATTCGACTGTCACATTTTGAGGTTATAATCGCTAGGACCCTTACGCGCATATTATCGAAAGCTATCCCCACATTCTCCGAAAAATTCTCGTTGAATCTGGGCAACTTGGCGTATCTTTGGCTAAAATGCGTCAAAAGGGTGTACTTGGCGTTCATCCTTCGTCCGATCTCGATCGCTTGTGAGGTGGTGGAATGCATCTTAATGACAGCTTCGGCGGCCAATTCGTCCTCCATCGTGGCCTCGTGTATGAGCAGGTCGCTGTTCTGACCCAGCTCCACGAGACTGTCTGAGGGCATCGTGTCCCCAGAATACGTGATTTTGTAGCCGTTTCTCTGGGTTAAGCTGACCCCGAAAGCGTTGGGGCAATGTTTGACGTAGCAAGTGCTGACGTCTCGCATTTGGAGCGCCTCCAGGACTTTCCTCTCGAGGTTTTCGTCCAATTCGTGATTGTTCAGAAACTGGAATTAGTTTTAGGTTATGTCAAATCCGCCATCTCCGCGCATGATTACCAGCTCTCCATTTGGTACCAACACGAACTCTTCGCGTATGCTCTCAAAGCATTTGTCGTAAAAACTGAGCCACCACACGATCTGCTTAGGGGCGAACAGAAACAAGGGCTGGGATTCCAGCTTTAAGGCTTTCAGGGCGTTCCGGCGCCCTTGCAGAAGCCCAATTAGCCCCAAATGGTGGTCTGCGTGGAGATGCGAGATGTAAACGGCTTTAATGTTGGACAAAATTTCGTAAGCCTTGTCGTGGCCGTAAAAACGGACGATTTGCCCGAAAGTACCCTCACCGCAGTCCATTACAATCACTCGATTTTCGCTGAAATCGCCCAAAATTACAAACTGCAACATTTTCAGCAGTAACTTACTCAATTTCTAAAAGCATTCCGCTAGTGTTTCTCGTTTTATTTGGGATTGAAGATCCAGTGCCCAAAAACAACAATTTAGGGAACTCCCTTATCGCTAGATGGCGCTGTTTCTGCCCCACTTGTTGGGTCACCTCATGCAAAACTTGAGGGAAATTTTCGACAGCCATAGTTTCTTCTATGAATTCAGAAGGCGCCAATTTCAATTCCACCGATTTATCACAGCCTTTTTTGGGCCTCAAGTGATAGTTAAATAACGTATTTGTGTATATATAGTGCTCTAGAGGTGAAGAAGGTCGCGACTTTACCGACAGGCTCTCAATAGGTAAAGCGGGACTGTCGGGTTTGATTTTTTTGGGTTGCGGCGGATCCACAGACTGTTCAATGATCATTTCAGTCCCATGGTCACCCAATAATGGAAAAATACTATTGGATAAGAGATTCAACTTATGCTGGATCCTATGAACTGCGGAGCTCCCCATGCAGGTGTTGGTTTCGTTTAAAACTACATGATGAGTGCTTGGAGTGAATCTTTCCACCCATTCCTTGTATCTAAACAATTTTTTAATGAATAAAATTGATTTTGCAGTTTAAAAAACCGTACTTGGGATGGTCCATGATCCTTTGTGGAGTAAAATGGATGACTGTGTGGGCCACGTCTTCATCTCTTGTTGCTGTAGATTGGTGCCGTTTAAAAGCCTCGTTTTCCACTAGAGAATCTAGATATTCTTCTGATGGACACTCGAGAACTAGTGGAGAAAGTTGCTGTCATTATTAAGGCAATAATCTTGGGGTTACAGATTACCAATGAAAACAGGTCCTGGATCATCTGGATCACACACATCCGAGGCCTTCACCACCTTCCCACCCGCCAAGGTGACATCCTCCCCTGATTTCAATTTCCCTAAAAGGGGGCCCGGGGGCACCCCAAATTTGACACACTTATCCAAACAGAGCGCCCCTGGGCGAGGCTGTAACTGACAAATATACGCCATGCTGACTCCCCTCGCTTTAATCTCTTGCAGCATCAGTTTGGAGCTTTCAGAAATTTTTGGGGGGCTCTTCCGCCTACCACTGTCTAAAATAATACAAATCTGAAACTGTTATCTAAAAAATCGCAATTCTTACGTTCATGAGCATAATAATCTATATCATCTTCTTGTATTGGAGATGTACTAAAATTTTCGCCCCCATTCTCACTAGAAATGCTACAATTCCTACTAATTGGCACATATTTAACCTTCATCACATTATCCTCGAAATTTGTATTTTCATTACACTCAGCTACACATATTTCTAGGTCTTTTATGACAACAAACCGGCGGGTGGCTATAAAAATTTCTTGCTAAAATGTTGCGTATGTTAGAATCGGCTTAGTGCACAAACATATGCACTTACCAGTCCTTGGGGGCCGTGTAGAGTAATCTGCGGCACCCCCACGTCTTGAATTGTAAGCGCCGCCCCCGGTAGCCCCCCGATATTGGCCCAAGTGGGTTGCGTGATAAAAATATGTTCCAATTTTGCCAATTTCATTTTGTGTTCGTGCGCCAATCGCTGCGTGCCTTCGCCGCAATTAAACAAATATCTACAAACAGAACTTCAGGCCTGCCACTAAACTTCCGGCAGTCCTTACCTCGATTGGTCTGAAAACACGTAAAGCGATCTGGGGGCGCCTTCAGCGCCACTCCCGAGGACTTGTAGGGTGACTTTTCCGGGACTGTATTTGCTAAACTTCTCTTTGATGCGCTTCCTCTGCTTCTGGGCCTCCGGGATGTGTTTCTTCTCTTTAGGCATGGTCTTCAGTAGGTTGTGTAGGTTAGAATTGAGAAGCTTAGCGTAGTGTCGGAGCTGAGAAGACGAAGCACGAACGGACATGGGATTTTGGTGAAAACTGGTGAAATTAATGGGGAAAGTGATGAAATATTTTATGATTTTGTGGTGCTTTGAAATGACAGTTAACAGTTTGACAAGCGTGAAGTTGGCCCAAAGTTAATTAATTTTGAAAAAGTTGTCACGATTTGTAGCCAAAAGAGAAATTTGTGCTTTCAAACAACAATACAGCTGGATAAATTCGCGAAATTTATAATTAAAATTAGAACTAGAACAGTTAAATGACAACTTGTGGCTAACTTCACATGCTTAACCTTACTTTTGCACGTGTGATCGAAGTAGTCGTGGTGTTTGTTGCTGTTGTTTGAAAATCCTCCTAAGATGGCAAAAATCAAGAAAAAGCCAACATCCAAGCCGCAAAAGAAGACGAAGAAGACTATAAAAAAGTCGAAAAAGAAGGAAGATTATAGTTCCATGTCCGTGGATAACTTCTTAAACAAAAATTTCGAAAACAGCGACTCTGATGAAGAAGAGGCAATCGATGCCTCCCAACCAGCCCCAAACGACGAAGAAATTGAAGAAAATGACTCTGAAGACGAAGTACAAAAGCATAAAGAAGCCCTCTCCAATCTCAAAGACACAGATCCAGAATTCTTCAAGTTCTTGCAAGAAAACGACAAAAAGCTTCTTCAATTTAACGTATCAGACGATGAAGACAACGACGACGGTGACGAGAGCGCCCCTCATGAGCTCCCGGAGCAACTAGAAGTGGCCAGTGACGAGAGCGATTTTGAGGATGACCAAACCGCAACGAAAGACCATGGAGTTGTCACGCTGAAAATGTTAAAAGCTTGGGAGAGTGAAATACAAAAAGATCAAAGCAACAGGACCATCACGGCCGTGGCGCAAGCATTCCACGCGGCTTTGCTGAGAGTGAGCGCCGAAGAAGACCAAGAACCTTCCCAGTTCAAAGTGGAAGGTTCGGCAGCATTCAACGGGGTGATCCAGCTGTGTGTGATACATTTAGGGCCTGCTTTGCGGCGCTTTTTGAGGATGGCCGAAGGCACGAAGCATCCCCCTCACAAGTGCAAGAAATTCACCAAGATCAAGGGCGTCCTGAAAGACTACTTCATGGATTTATCCAAGGTTAGTGTTTTTCTTTTTTTAATTTCCAAAATAGTACTGTACAATTGCAGCTCTTGGGCGGAGTCACTTCGGCCAACATCCAAACCGTTCTGCTAAAACACCTCCATTATATGACCCCTTTCATAATCTCTTACCCCAACATTGCCAAAACAATTTTGAAACGCCTGATCGCGTTGTGGGGTAAAGCTGAAGAAGGCGTCCGCGTCTTGGCTTTCTTCTGCATTCTGCGCATCACCAATAACCAGAAGGTGAAATTTTTGGACACCGTCCTCAAAGCAATGTACATGACGTACGTCAAAAATTCAAAATTCGTTAGCGTGGGGTCTTTGGCTTCGATCAATTTCATGCGGAGGTCGCTGGTCGAAATGTTGGCTTTGGACGCCAGCGTCGCCTACCAACACGTCTTCTTGTACATAAGACAACTAGCCATTCATTTGCGGAACGCCATTACCGTTCATAAAAAAGAGAACATCCAAGCGGTCTACAATTGGCAGTATGTCAACTCCCTGAAGCTGTGGGGGAATTTTTTGAGCACGACCCACAGCAAACCCGAGATACAGCAG
>QDEB01098140.1:0-10939 GCA_004193795.1 Asbolus verrucosus | reverse complement strand
TATAGTGACACTTAAGTAAATAATGACAAAATAAAAAACTAAGAAGTCTTTTGTTTTATTGGCCATGATAACATGATTAATCCATTTGATCTTGCTGAAAATTTCATCGTTTCTTAATACGAATAAAACACATCTTTCCTGAAAATTTCATTAAAATGGATCAACGTTTACTGTGTTCATTTACTTATGGCGGCCAGTATATTTAACAGTATTTACTGAGAGATATAAAAAGCAATTTTTAGTGCTAAATTCAGTGTATTTGGTAAAAGTAACCTTTTATAACTTGACTTTTTGTAAACTTGTTTTTTTTTTAGTGATCGGCACAGTAACTCAATTTAAACGTCAAATTTTGAATCGATGATATCCTTCATATTGGGTTTATAAAATGTCAATTTGTATTTTTGCGACTAAAAATTCTCGGGTCATGTTGCACTCATCGTGTAGCCTTAACTGACGTTTCGTAAGACAAGCTCCTTACTTCTTCAGCGCTAACCTGATACTTCTGTTTTTTATCAACCGTATCAAATCCAGGAGTTATTGAAAAAAATGATAATATCGTCAAGGTTTCAAATCATTAACAACCTTCAAAATCAAGTAATAACCCATATACTGTGCAGTTTGCGTTTCCTTATCACAATAAAATTACTCCGAAAACTAAAATTTTAAAATTTCTCACTGGAACATAGACGTACACATTTTCATTTATTTCAGGAACACTGATTTTATTTACGTTATTGATAAAATTAGGATTATGGATTACGATCGGATTTATGAAACTTGATTAAAATTTGTTTGTATATTAAAAAAATTGACAATAAATCATTTATATATAACATTGAGTCGACAATATTGGCGATATTTGATACAAATAACATTTTTTCCGATGCAGTAATACTTTAATATGAATAATTTGAAGAGGTCAGTACAGTAATACAGATCCCCGGTCACTATTGCCTGCCACACACCAACATAGTAAGGCACCAGAAATGTTTATACAATGATATAAATACATTGGAAAAAATGGTATTGTTTAGTTGATAATTTGGTGGCACTGATGCGATGAAGGTTGTGTTGTCTGGAAAAAAAATTCTGTGTCAGTCACGAAAAAATACTGTTAACCATTGTAACATCTTTCGATAACATTTAGCATATGAAGCCACTAAATGCCAGTACTGATGTTATTTTAATTTCTCCAGAATGTGTTGCACAATGCCATAATCGTCGGCGTTAAACAAATAGCACACACTTCTGGATATACAAAATATTTTCAAAAAGTAGGTCTTACCTATTCAGTGCTGCCTTCAGAATCACTTTCTTCCTCTGCGTTTTGAAGCCATTCGACAAACTGCTTCATTTGATCGACGAACATCATTTTTCCTTTAACACTGTAGTCCTGTTTATACCATTTAAGAATAACCTGTTCTGAAATAACATCCGTCTTATAAAACAACATGATGATTTTTTGGAAAGCCCTCATAAATGTCATATTAGAATAGCAGTATTCTTGAACCTTTAACAACAAATTTAGCTCGGAACGAGCCGATTGGGTGAATGCTGAGAACAAACTAGTGTACTGCTTCAAATGACGGACAGCTTGGTCAGTAACTAGTTCCTGTAAAAAAAAAAAAAAAAACAACGGTTAAAAATTTGTCCATATCTCTTTACTAAAAATTTCTGGGCATGGTTCAACTCCTCCCACAATAATAAAGGACGATCTGAATATATCCAAAAACAGAAGGCAAAATGCAATCTACACACAATCATCATACAACTTGACACTTAAAATTACGATGTTCATAACTAATATTGAATGTTTTTGAAAAAGCTCCATATAAACATAGCCATAAACACACTGATCTAATACCAATTTTAAAAACACACAGCAACTTTGCACAATTGCGATCTTGTCAACAATTAGCACTTCCACTGTTTCCAAATTTTAAAACTACATGTCAATTCTGACAATTTTTGTCGTTATTTAGTTACTCATTGTGTATTCACAGATTAATAATTATGTGGGCGGAATTAACTCCGTTCATAGTTGTTATGACCAAGTGGTAAAATCTAACAAGCGCTATGTGAAGTGATATTCTTTCTTTTAAAGTTATATACTGTCTTACTGACAGGTGAGCTTTTATCCCTTTTTGATATCCCTCTAGTTTGAAACATGTTTTTTCAGTTTATTCAATCGAAGTACTATTTCAAAAAAATACACAAATAGGAACCACAAATATTTCAATTTAGACTCCCAAATTCATTTTAAAAAAACGTGAAAAAATTTTAGTCATACCAACCACACGAGCTTGAAGAAACAGACCTCCCATATGACGGTTTTAAAGTATATATGTACCGCCAAGTCATAACAACGGTGAACAATATTTAAGTTATAGTGTAAAAACATCCCGATAATAATAAATTTTTATATACTGTCATATATAGCAGCGGCCAAAAGCTTGGAAACTTTTCTTTTTTGGTCATTAATTTTATTATTTACTGTGATAATCTGATTTACTGTGTAAACTTTACAGCACTCGTCTTCTCATTTCAAATCAAAGAAGGGTATTTGCTAAATTAATTAATCAAAACAAAAAAAAATAAAAAAATAAAAAATAAAAAAAAATAATGTAAATTATAAAATATGCAAACAAAATTTAAAAGTTTAGACACTTTTGGTCGTTATTGCGGACATTTCATTAATTTTGTGAAGAAATTACTTCTTTTCACTCTTACACTACTTGTTGAACGAACATAATTGAGATATTTGATAAACACCGCTACTAATTTACTAACCTCTTTCTTAGACCATTCTGGAATGTCCATGACGGTGGTCCAGATGATGCAAACCGTCTCGTGCTCCTGTATGTTCTCCTTGAGGGCGAATTCGCGCAACTCGGCGATAATGTCGCGCTGGGGCTTGTTTTCGGAAAGGCTGTCGGCCAACATGACTTGCAGCTCCTTCTTGGCTTGCTGCTGATGTTGGTCGTTGTATAACTTGAGTATTTCTTCCAGACCGTTCTCCTGGAAGGCGTTACGGAAGTACACCTGGGACTGTTTCGTATCGGGCACGAAACTCATCAGATGCGATTCGATGTTGGACTTTTTAATGGCTGAATGGAGGGAGTTCACGCCCTTATCCTGGCGCCAATACTTGAACACATCGATCAGGAAATCCAATGCCAAGTGGTCTTTGACCAAATGTGAATTGCTCAACACCAGGACAGCACTGAACGGGATACTACCGTTCGATATCCATGAATACACCATCACAGATAGTTTTTTACGTTCTGCTGGGGTGAAGTATTTCACGAACATCAGAACTTTCTTTATCTCATCCTACAACAACGAACGACTCATTAGCTGAGTTTGGATGCATACCCGTTGTTATAAATTTAAAAGTAAAGTGTAACATATTGGTTTTCCTACAAGGGATCTTGATCACCTATTTACAAGAATTTGGAGAACATATGTGTGGGAAGTTTCATCGTTCAAAGGAATATAAGTAATATTTATAGATTCAACGGAAGTTTCATTAATTTTCGACTTTTTGTTTTCCCAATTATAGTTTCAAATGGTATTTTTATTCTAGTTTAAACTGTATTATATCACATACAGTATGCTTTATAAAGTTTTTTTTAATCTGTATTAAAAAGGATATCTTTCGCAAAAATTTAACGTAGATTATGAGATAAGAAAACGTGTTAAAATAGTGATGGAATGAACAGAAAATGAACAGATTTTCCTTGATGTACTTAACTGTGTAAGATCGAAGAAGTACTATAGTCATAATAAGTAAATAATATTCAAACTTTTCGATACTTAAAATACTCAATAAATTCGATGTAAAAGAGTTATTGTCCCAAAAAGATGACATGTGGATGGATCTAATTTTGTAAAGTAAAGTGTTTTATGTACTGTAGTCTTCATAAAACGCTTTGTTCATATTGTTTACAAATGTATACAATTTTTGTGCCCCCCTAAAAAATTTGTTCCCCAAACTATATATTATCTCCTCAAAAAGGTGTACCGTAAGGATAAGGATTTTTTTTGAGGCATATTTAATTTTACCCAGATCTTAATATGATGACCATCAAAAAACCGATGAGAATGGGATTCATCTGCGAAGATTAAAAGTCACCACGAAATCTTACATTATATTAGTATGAAGAACCGTACAAATAAAAATATTATAGTTTGTTAGGTAATTTGGTGAATATCATCAAATGTCTTTGTGACATTTGTGTGTAAGCCACTTCAGGCTTTCTCCCAGCTACCATTGTTAAAAAATTATCATTTCTTTTTATAACCTTATTTTTTTTTTCAAAAAACCCTATTCTACGGTGGCCTCCGGACTACTGATAGCAAGACATTAAGAACTACTGCCACCTCATTTTCGTGAAAATGCATATCTTTCATGCCGACCACTTTGTTTTCTTCGTATACGGTGAATTTTCTTGTTTTTTCTTTTATTTAATCTAAGAAATTGTATATTAAGTTTTAATTAATTAAAAGGAATTTATGAAATGAGGATATTGTGATATTTGCTTGTTTTAGACGGATTTTAAGAAGCTTTTTTATTAATGATTAATTATTGTTAACCCAACAAATTAATTTCTTTAATAAAATTTAAAATTAAAAAATTCCACCTTACTTTTTAACTTTACAAGTGACGTTATCACATTTTAAACTGGTTTTTAAATTAAAATATACATAAAATTGTGCGACGCAAGATTTCTATAAAACAACAGCATTAGCATTCATCACGTAAAACTACAAAACCAATTGCTACTAAGTTGGCTTTACTACTTTAAGATATTAAGTAGGTAATTTATGACAAAACGATTAACTTTCGGAAGTCGTTTTGTTGCTCTTGGCAACGTTGTATAAAACATACCCATACTACGTCATAAAATATCCGAAAGCTCGTACTCGTACGAACTTTTATTTTTTATTCTCTACAATAAATAAATTGATGTTTAAGATATTATACGTATTGCATTACGGAAAAACTGATCATTTAAAAATAAGACAATTAAATGTTCGTGTTTATTTCAATGATTACATATGTATGTGTCTTTTTGACAGACTTGATGTCTTATTTACCCGCATTTTTTACATTTGTTTATGTTTAAATGTAAACAACTGTTAGTTGACTATTTGATAGTATTTTATACACCGCACTTCCTTTACGTATGAAATCATCTTTAAAACCATTTTCTGCATATCTTATCTTCTGCACTTATCACGGTGAAGATAATTCCACGAATAGTAAGTTATATCACATATTATATCACTTGTCAAATATGTGTATAATTTTAAACACACAGACACAAAATATAATGATTTTCAAGTCATGTTACAAAGATTTACTACTGCAATATTATACACCAGAGAGCTTTTATATGTGTGAAAATTGTTTTGATCTTATCTTGTTAAAATCCAGTTGAGGAAATTAAAGCAAGTACACGTGTTACGATGAAACACGTCGATATTTGATAAGTTATACTTCCTTTGGAAAGTAAATATGAGGTGAAAATAATGCTTCTTGCTTTACTTTGTTTTATGTTCACAAAGGAAATATAAAAAAGATTGGATAAGAAAATCATAAAGAAAATGAAAATGTTTATTCAAAATTACAGCTTTTTCTTTTCAGCACCTTATATAAAGCTGCCTAATAAAAAAAAAGTGTGAATATAAAGCACTTAAAAGTGTTATTAAAATTATCTTTATTGCATGATACGTTTTTTTAAATAAAATTTTTACTTTCCGAACACTTATTATTTAAACAACCTATCACGAAATAATAAAGATAAAATCTAATTTTACAAGTTTTGCATTAATTAATAAGGTATTTTAAATTAGTTACCGTGAACTTTAAAAATTTTTGTTGAGACGTTATTGAATTACGTCTTCATTAGATTAATTTATTATTATATTTTTTACCCACTTATTTATAGGCAGTTTGTCAATGAAAAGTGAACATCTAGATAATTTTTTACAACTTTTAGAAAAAAAGAGAGATATTCTTATTTTAAAAGATATTCCAGGACGTTTTCTTTTTGTCCCAACTTCTTAACTTAACAGAAACAAAAGCGTCAATAGCAATTTAATTTCTGATCAGTTGATAAGCTAGACTTCCACGTGACCTAAAAAAAACTAAGTTGGTCTAAACCGGACATGAATACAAGGTTTTTTCCAGTTACTGTTATTTGTTCAAGCACTAAAAATAAATTAATATGGACTGAACTTCAAAATTTTCAATTGCACTCAGTTTTGATCATAGATTGTACAACATTTTTGCAGACAAAGTTCAGAACAAACTTGATAAAACCACGAAAATGTATTTTTCGGAAAAATCCTTTAATAACAAAATTTGGGTTTCAAAAAGCTACACCTTTGTGGTACTTTTTTAATTTTCTTGATTTTCCAGATGATTGCATAAAAAAAATTCAGACAATAATTACATAAAATTGTTAAATCACATATTCAACATATGAAGCACACACTTTAAAATGAACTTCAAATATTTTTTGAACCTCCTACTTTATTTATTTTGGAAAGTAATCATGAATTGAATTTAATGCTCGATTTAAATAATTTTATTATTTTCTAAATCATTCGTTTCTAATAACTGTTATTAAACACGGTCCAAAAAATATTTGTATTTCACACTTTTGATGTATTTCATTTTACCCATTTTTTTTTACTCATTGCTGATATTTAATAAATTTATTTCCAATAAATCCTGTGTTGTTAGAAGCCAGTTTCATCCCTAATTTTTTTATACAATCCTATCAAAATTTTGTATCAGTTTGTATAAACTTTTAATATCAATCTACCAATAAATAAAGTAATTGTAGTGTTTTAAATTTGAAGGTTAAGAAGACTCAAGAAGTCAAGAGGCCTTCATTGCGTTTTTTTGTAACTCCAGATTCTAAAATTAACCAAAATAAAGGAATAAGTATAGACGTCAATGCCTCCAAGAAATCGTAAAATTTGCAATAGTCATACACTTGTTAGTAGTGATATTATTTTATTTACTTGTAAACAAAGAAAAAATGATAATTTAAAAATTCAATACCAGATGTACACCACTAAACATTTAAAATATTGCTTATTTTTCTAAAATTTTAGAGCCAATCAATCACGTTATTCAATCATAATCATAGTTCGACAGATTTCTGATATTGAAAAGTAAAGAATGATCAACATGATAGGTTAAAATGTTTTAAGTAAACCGTAATAATTCTTTGATACCCTTATGGCAAATAAAATTTGCGCAGTTGTGTTCTTCCACTGAAATAAAATCGATAACATAATCCATATACCGCAAATTTTATACAAATGACAAGTGCTTATTGATAAAGAAGTGTTGTGAACGCTATCTCAGACAAATCTTGACAATATTTACTTTATTTACTTGTTAAATTCTTATTCACGAAATATTAAAAAAATAAAATGTCAAATAAAATAAATGTGTACTGTTATTAACGAGTACAGTTATAATTGATTGGTTTCCCTTTATCCTATTTTCAAGTAAATATATTAAAAGTTGGACCATTATATATTGGATACAAATAATTTTTTCTTCTTGGGAATAAAAACCTGTAATTTTATTTTAATTAACCATTCGGTTTATAAACAGTTACTTGGAACAATTTGTGTATCACACAATTGTGTACTGGCGCGTAAACAAATACATTGTACAGCATCTTAACTTTTAGTTCATCTAGATCTACTATATTTGTTTCATTTTTTCTTACTTGTTCATATTACATGCTTCTTCCAATCAGCTTTTTCTCAATGTTATTCATGGAATTTCTGTACAGTATTGTGTCCGATTTTAGGGAATTTAAAAGTGCATGTAATTAAGTGAATATTCTGTTTTACAATTCTATTGTAGAATAATAATTAAAAAACTTGTATTCGTGAATCTTATGAACTATAAAACTTCCTACACCAATCTCATTGAAACGTTTTTTTTTTTTTTTTTGTTACAATTACAATAATCTAACTGTAAAAAATTGAATTCTAGATATTAATGCTGTGGTTGATTATGATTTAACTCACTCGTTCTGGTCTAATTGACAGATGATTTCCAAAATAAATAATGATCTGAAGAGCAGAAATAACCAAGTTTATATATTCACACAGCATTTAAACTAACTTATTCATATTTGAGGTGTTGAATAATTTTGAAAACTTTATAAGTGATTGATAAAACTTTGAATTTTACTTACTTGGAAAATCTTCTCCAGATACTTGTAGCGACGCATAAGCTTAATGAAAACCTGTTCCCAACTTTTCATGATTTCAACATTTATTTCGTCAGGTGTACTAAAAATGCAAACGGAGGTTTTGTGTGATGCCTCACCCTCCTGCGACAAAGTACCTCCTGGTACTAAAATTTGAAACAATTAATACCAAAAGGCACGCTTGAAACCGATTTAGTCCACTTACCAAGGATGCCTCCCGCAATGAGTATGTCAAAGAGACTTTCTCCATAACGACGGTAATCTTGTTTATTGCCTGCACCATCCAAAAAACGCGAAATTGCTTCGAAATTGTTACCACATTGATCGAGTCCAGAGATTATTGCATCCCTAAACCCTACTGGATCGTACCTTTCCTTTTCATCTGGAAAAATAACCCAAGTTAGTCTGGTAACTTACCGTTTTCCGACAAATTTACCTCTTTTTCTGGTCTTGATGCGTTGACCGGATAGAACTGGTTTTTCTACTTTTTGACTCATACAAAAATTTCTGAAAAAAGAAAATGTTTTAGTTCCCTTTCCCATTGACTTTGAAAGTTTTCCAAAAAAAAAAAAAAAAATGGAGGAACGAAGTTTAACAGTGGAATATCGCCATATAAACGCCGCAACAATGAGGGAAACAAAAAATTACAAGATTTTGGTCGAAATAACGGCACAAATAAACATGGAATCGGGTCAACGACTTACAAAATTTTTCAAAGTTAAATTACAAAACTCGTAGAATTTGCCCTTCCAACGACTTTTGTGTCGGGGAGATAACGTGACTAGCTACAAAATGGTCGAATTTTCGAAATGGACGAGTTATTTAGAAGGTAACATTGCACAATGCACATATTCGCAGACGGCGGAAGGCATGGACCACCATTACAGACAGCTGAATCGCGAAAATACAACAAACGTCAAACTTTTGGCGTCCAAAAATAGCCCACAGTCGAATATTTGACAGCAGTTATTGTCGACTTTAGATTTGCTGAATAATTTGTAAAAGTACACTTACATTTTTACTGTTTTAAAAAAATCACCTCACACGAGCTCACAAGAATTTCAAGACTGGCTCGTCAAAAGAAACTGTGTGCGACTGCGAACTAGAAGGAAAACGAAATGGTCAAAACCGGAATCAATACAAGCGAACAGCGCGGGAATTTCAAAAGTTCACTAATTCGAACGCCTTTGAAGAATAAGAATGCACTTTACAGATTTTTTTATCTTATCGAAAAACTAATTACTGCTAAAAACCTACTGTGACGCTTCTAGAAAACAAAAACACAATTTTCTCAGGTTGCTAAGTGCTAAATTGTCCACAAAACGTTCATTGTTCCACAACGACACCGGAAGTTACCTTCCAAAATAACTGAATCGCACCGACTTGGAACGGAAACTTTTTTCCATACTTTCTTTTCTTCATATTTTTCGTTCGTTTTATGACAAATAGTTCATTAACCATTATTATTCAACATTTATTTATATTTATTCTGGACAGGTATATGGTTTTATAATCAAATATTTTTTAATGTAGTGAACTGTTTCCAAATTTTCCAAAAACAAAAAAATGAAAATAGGGGAAGAGGATTTTGATCCAGTGCTTTATTCCACAAAATTAAAAAAGAATAAAGTATAGATCTGATTTTTAAAATTATTTACAAAAAAGTGGTATATATCTTTAATGTTTAAAATGTACCCATGCATCTTTCTTTATTATGATTACAGTACCTCTAATACTAAAAATACCTTCTTTTAACATACATGGAAATCCAGGTCAAGGTTTCTTTTAGTTCATGCGTTACAGTTTAATTTGTTAGTTATTATCTGTTCACATCTAAAAAATAAGTACCAATAACGTTCTTATTAATTTACTGTTCCCCTTATTTTTATATATGTACATTATTTGTAAAGATTATCCCAAATTAAGGGTCTCAGCTCTTTTAACCACCTATTACAAAAAAATTTCACTATTTATATTTTTCACAATTTCTTTGTCAAATAAAAACTTATTCTTCTGAGAAATAAAAATTATAATTTATTTTAAAAATTAACACCAACGATCTAGCTTAGTTTATCATAAGAAATACTGATCCAAAAATTATTCATTTACTATCTGGCAACAAGATAGGTAATTACTGAGTTCATGGTTAAAACTATCGATGATATGTACTTATTTTAATCTTTAATCCATTAATCTAATTATTATCTAACATATAATTTTTATGATGTAATTTCCATAACTAAAAAATTAAGTTATCGTCTCTTGAAAATTGATAAAATTGTATTATACAGAGTGTCTCATTGAAAACTCCCCCTCCTCTCTTTGTAACTTTTCAATTTTTGAAGCGATTTCAATAAAACTGAAAACAAGATTGTTATTAACTTTAAGGATTTGATGATGGACTTTTCTCGTCTGGTTTCAAAAATCTTAATTACCTACTTTAAAAGATTTACGTCTTAAATTTTTCTACCCCATCCTAGGAGTTTTTAACTACATTTTTTTTTGACAATTTTCTGTAAATGCAGCAGAATTTGTTTTTAAAGTTGTTGAAGAATTTCGTTGTTTTTTCGTAAAATATACATGATTTTGATTTGCTAGATTTACAAATTTTCAAATTTACTATTCTATTACTTTCACTCGTCAGAACTAAGAATCTTTTAGGAAAAAACGAAATTCTTCAATAATTT
>QDEB01098129.1:0-26283 GCA_004193795.1 Asbolus verrucosus | reverse complement strand
CAATTTTTAAATTATTTGGCAAAACCACGTGGTGATAACTTTTAAGGATTTGTCTGGTTTCCAAGAAGATCCAATAGCCTATCGACCTTTCCCAGAAGGTTTCAATTATAGCTGTTGCTACGGAAAATCCTACTATACGGAATTATGAATGGTTAAGTTACTCGGTTTAACGAATTTTGAATTGAAAGGAGATTGATAACAAACTCGCGATATTCTTATTACTCAATGAAATTTTGACTCAAGTGACATAATTGGAAACGGTCTAACCTGGATGGGTCAGCAACCCTTGATAGTACACAAGTATCAAAATTGAATAAATTATTGGCGACAATATCAGGCATGTTCGTTTAAAAAAAATTAAAATTGAATACCACGAAATTCCGAATCACTTCAGTACCTGTACATCTATTTTTGTGTACCCCGACTTATGTAAATTTAAAGATTTCGACCAAATTTCCAAAATTAATTACTTATGCATTTTAAGTATAAATATTGCTTTACTGATATTATATGATTAAGTTTACATATAACTAAAAGAAAATACACTTCATTTTTCCCCTTAATTGAATTTTTAAGTGGACCCCACATCTACTGGGTGGCAACGAATGCATATACGCCCTATAACTTTTAATGCTAAATACGTCCCGTGACTGTTAATTATGTCACATTTCAAATTTTATTTCAACAAATGATTACTCATTGTCACCCGGTATGACGTTCACAGATTTTTACAAATTTTTTATTAAACTCAGAAAACGACAAATTTACACTACAAAATATTTAGGTTCATTTATTAAATTCGCCGACTCGGGTCAGTTTAAATGGAAAGGGAGAAAATTTGAATAATTCATTAAACGCTAATAATAATTAATCCCTTGACGACAACATTTCACAATACTGTCGTAAAATTATTCATAACATGATAATGGACATTAAAACAGAAAAAAAAAGACGTCACATAGTAAACGTGGCCACACACAAAAAAGAAAATGAATAAATGAATCAAACAAATAACAAGTAAAAAGAAAAAACTAACACAATTAGCAACGATCTACTATAAATAGCTAGTAAAATTATAAATAACAACAACATGATCAAAGGGTCGTATAATTATGATTGTAACAGACCACTGCTACGTTTATGCAACCATTTAAACACGCCAACTACAATGTTTAGTGGTTGCCTACAATTACCAAGTTCACTCGAGTTCATTGCAATTATTTACAAACATGTCGAGTGTTTACAGCTTTCACTGATACCAAATTATCTCCCAGACGAGATTTTAATAGATACATTTCAGTTAAGTGATGAATAACGTCTCTCCTTTGCTTATTAACAGTTTTTAAGGTTAAAAAGACATAGAGGGCGCTTAATCGTCCAATAGAACATAAACAATCAACATACAGTTAATTGGTGTGTAGGCGATGACTTGAGTAAAGTGAGAGTAACTTTAATTTTGTTTATGATTTATAGGTAAAAATTTCGGTTCAAATTACAAACATATTTTGAAATAATGGCGCCAAATTTGAAAATAACTGCAATTTTTAACAATAATAACCACACAAAATAATATGTAAATCATTGTTTGCTCTGCTTATCATATCTCGTAATTTCTTCTATTTGTTAAGTTTTATTGTAATTATTAATTTATAGATCCACCGTCAAGATATGTGAAGCATTTCATACATATCATGGATAGAAGCAAGGTCGAAGGTTTTACCCCTCCAGACGGCGGCTATGGTTGGGTCGTCGTCCTCGCAACGACCCTAATAAACGTAAGTTATTCTTTGCAACCCTCATTTCCTAAAATAAGCTGTTTCAGGTATCTGTCCTCCCTTTGGTGCAATGTTTTGGCATCATCTACCAACGCGATTTTAAAATCTCAGGAGTAACAGCCGCCGAAACTTCGTTTCTGTTTCATTTACACAGCGCCATCTACAGCTGTTTAGGTATTATTAGTAGCTGAAATCTCAATAAA
The DNA here is from genome assembly GCA_004193795.1 of Asbolus verrucosus. NCBI lineage: Eukaryota > Metazoa > Arthropoda > Insecta > Coleoptera > Tenebrionidae > Asbolus > Asbolus verrucosus. The sequence goes on along the minus strand of QDEB01098129.1, from coordinate 24,305 downwards.
AACTGTTAACAATTAATTTCAGGTCTTTTCAGTAGTCCACTTCTGAAAAAATATGACTTTAGACGAGTGGCCCTCTTTGGAGTTTCTTTAATGTGTGTAGGGATATTTTTAAGTAGTTTTGGAAAATCGTACGCTGTTTTATTATGTACATTTTCAATATTAGTGGGTAAGGTACGAATGATGGGTAGGCAACCAATAATACAAACACTTCAGGTGTGGGACAAGGCATCATGCTTCCAGCGTCGTACATGGCCACCAACACTTACTTCAAAAAACGACTGACTTTAGCCGTGTCGTTTTCGGCCACTGGAGCTAGCATTTCAAGTATTTTGATGCCACAACTCTGTAATAAGCTTTTAGCGCAACTAAACAGTACACAAAATACCGTTTTGGTGCTGGCTGCCATATCTTTATTAGCCATTGTTTGTTGTTTCTTACTGAAACCAATCCAAACGAAGACTGAATCTAAAGACGAAGACACTTTGAAAAGTTTACAAGAAGAGAACCATGAAACCAAAGACGTTAAAACCCAAAAGGTGAGTCCGTTTGTGCTAAAACACTTTTAATGATCATATTGACCAGCAGGAAGAAATAGAACTTCTAGACTCCAACGATAAGGTGTATAAAGACACCACAATGCCGGTAGAGCAGAAAAGCGTCTTCACAAAAATTTATGAACTGTTCGATCTTGAATTACTGTCCGATCACCCGTACGTGATCGCCATTATCGGCATGTCCATTTCTTTCGCTTCTGAACTGAATACGATCCTGATGCTTGCGTTTATTCTGCCCGAACTGGCCTCGTTCAAGAGGGAAGATGTTGCTCTGGCAATTTCGGTACAATCAATCGCTGATATCATCGGCCGACTAGGCGTGCCGTTAATCGGCCATTGGTTCAGTGTTTCCCCTAGGATCATGTACGCGAATTCCTTGATCGTATCCACAGTTGGCAGAATTGGTATTATTATTACCGACTTTATTATTCTCCAATGAAATTTATTTTTATAGTGATGGCAAACTTTTACGCTTCCAAGCCCACGATATACTTTTGCGTAAGCCTTCTGGGATTGGCGAAGGGCATCAAGGCTGTTTACCAATCAGTTATCATCCCTAAGTATGTCACCTTAGAGAAATTGCCGGCCGCGAACGGTCTCAATATGTTGTTGACAGGAACGGCGTCTCTGGTAATCGGCCCTATTATTGGTATACATTTACAAGAATTTTTTTTTTTTTTTAATTTTTACTTTTGCAGGGGTCATCCATGATGCCACTAACTCTTACATCTACGCCTTACACGCCGCCTCGCTTTTATCAATGTCTTGTGTGATCTTATGGATCATCAATTTTTATATATATGAACGCCACAAGAACAAGGAAACGGTTGTCAGCTGATACTAGTTGTCCACTTAATTAAAAAAATTAATAACCAATATATTTTTTTATTTTTATGTGTCGCTTTGAAACTGTATGACTGTACCAACGGAACTGTGTCACTGTAATCGTGATAAATAAACTGTTATTGAGTTAAATCACGTGAATTCATAAAGTATCTGCGTGAGCGAACTTATCCTGTTACTTTGTCATATATGTTTTACTCATTTTTGTATGTTGTTATTTTTTCGATTTTGTGTGTACATACCCAGTATGAAAACAAGATTAATATTAATTGAAAAGAAATGTATTACCTATTTTCACAATTTTATTGTTTGCTGTTTATCTTATCTCCGGAATAATGATGTATTAATAACAATTAAAACAACAATAGTTATTACGGAGCACGGACACGAATTATTTTGGCGTATACATGTGCAAATAGAAGTTACGGCTGTAAAAATATACTCTGCACTTTCACAATTTTAGTACTTTTAATTTAATTTTTTTACTTATCTACATAGCAGTAAAGATTATTTAGCACTGTTTTTGGTTTTAATTTTATGGGACCAGTTCCTGATAATGGTTAAGCTGAATCAAATTTATAAATTATTTTATCAAATTTGTTTCCATTTTGTTCGTTGCTACTTACATTAACAAACCATATATTAAATAAAATGACTTAGAAAATATTAAACAAATATGGATTTATTAACATACATTCTCTTATTCTGGATTTTTTTTGTCAAAATTCTTTTCTGATTTTGATGGATTTCAATTCTCTTTTGGGTTATGTATAGTGCGTGACGTAATCGTAAACATTTAAACTTCGAAGTAGTACGTTTTTTATTGTATTATTGTGTTTATAGAGATAACAAATATGTAGGTTACCAAATTCAGTCCGTCTGTCTAGGATTTTTTTATTATTTAATCTCGCCAATTAACAACCAAATCGTGCTTTGGAGGATACCACGCTTTTGATGTTGTACAGAATGTTTCAATAATTTTTATTTCATTTCATAGAAAAACAAAACCAAAAACTAGTATACATTTTAAACTGCAACGAGCAAGCTCCATTCGAACATATACAGAGCGATTTTTCATTTCAGAAAGGACAAGAGCTTCTTTTATTCTTATTTCGACCATTTGTAATTTTAATCTGTTTCATTTATTTATATTTTATAGTCCTGTCCACCACAGGTCATTCAACTTTAGACAATGCTAATGGGGAAGTAGACCTGCACATCAAAGCTATTTTCTCACTTTCGATTATATGTAAATATGATTTTTTAAATTCAAGCCAACCAGAGCTAAATTTATCCAAAAAAAAAAATCAAAATCATACGAATTATGTCATACTGTTCTAAAAGTAATCGTGTCAATTAAGATTATGCATAGGAATGTCTAATTATGATCCCAATAAATTGTTTTTAATCCCTCCTCTAACATATCAATCACAAACTTTATCGCCTGAGTATCTCGCAGATCTTTTGTGCGTGTTTAATCGGTACAAAGTCCAAGCGTAAATATTTTGGAACTGCTCCAAGATTTTCCCGACTAGTCAAAAGCGGCAGTTGAACCTGATATGGAAATAATAAACCGCAAAATCGACGAATGAAAGAAAAGATATGTGGCAGTAAAAGTATGATGTATTGAACAATTTTTTAAATAAACACGTTCTTGGAACGTGGCCTCTTCCATCATTTATTACAGTAGTCATTTTAATACCCACAATAAACGGAATTGTCTTTGGGTACTATATAAAAACACGTGAAAACGTTGTGAACGAGAGTTTTAAAAATTGCAATTCTGGAAAAAATCATAAATACCAGCATTCAGTTCTCACTATCATATATACTCTAGATATTGCATTATTAACGTTATAATTTGAATGTTAACCAAATCATTAAAAGATAAAGTCTTCACTAACGGGATTAATTTTTCGACGTTTCGTCCTTGATCATCATCACACACTTGGTCGATGCAAATTATGATGTTGACTGTAGGTACTGCTATATTCGCTTGGTAAATAAACGATAATAAACATTTATGTCGATCGTGGTATTATCGCAGGAACATCTGAAATCTACTCAGAACTGACTTAACGCGAGAACACACATTATACGCTTGGTTGTTCCCTCTGAGAGACGAAAATTTTACTCAGCAACTCGGCAAAAAATATATTTATCTGCATTTGAGTGATAGTGCTATTAATGGTGAAATTTTAATTTTGGTTTGTGATTTTCATTAAAAAAAGGTAAGAACTGTTGGTAAATTTAAGACAATTATTAATAGAAACTCCCTGTTCTTTGTGACATACTAAAATTAGACGATCCAAACAAGAGACGAATTTCAACAATTTTTTCCATTTAAAAAATATTTTCGTTCTGCAGAAATACATCAAGCAATTAATTATCAAAAATTAATTTACGATACGATTTTTTTGGGCGACCGTGAACCCATCAGATGACCTACAGTCGGCTGGTGATAGTAAACATTGCTCAGGGTTTGTCTTCCGCAACAGAAAGTTACTGAAAGGACAATCGCTGAGTGGGTGCCCATCAGACTTGAAAAAATAACTGTTCCATAAACACTCGTGTACGTCTGGAAATATTTAAAATGATCAATGATCTGATAATGACACCTGAACCATGTCTAAATCGAGATAAGATTGATCCAAAATTAAATCATATGTTTTTCGCCAAAAAGGTCACTGCCTTCTCTTTCAAACTTCTTAGTATTGCAAAGGCAATAACGAGAATCTCAGCTGTTGGATTCAGCGATAAGAGAAGTAAACCAACACTTGCACTTTCTTGTTCGCCCACTAGTCACACAAATATTTTAATTGTTAAGAATTCTCCCGCAAAGGAGAGTAATAAAGTAAACGTTTCTTGTGCAATCCCAATTAAACTTTTCCACCAAAGGTTTTAATCATTGTTTGCTATGAAACCGAGAACTCATTATGGTTTTACGATGATGTCTGTGCATAATTTAAATTTAAATTAAACATTGCATGATTGTCTAATGTGAAAATTACCACTTTTGTTCCGTTTCAAATATCACGCGATCTCATCAAAAAGCTATAGACAAATACCTGGAAGAGTAAAAATTTTCCAACATTCGTTCTTGTTTCCACTATTGTAAGTAATTGCATTTTAGACAGATGGTGAACATGGATCTTGCAAGTAAGAATAAAGCCGTAAAAATCGGCGCCCCAAAATCGAATCGTCGCCGTCTTCGCGTGGGGGACCCAGACTTCGTGCCTCCAGATGGCGGTTGGGGCTGGTTAATTGTTTTCGCTTGTGGTTTTAGCAATGTGAGTCTCCCAACTTTCCAAAAAAACAAAAACCTTAACCATCTATTTCAGCTGAGCACATTCCCAATGTTCCAACAGTTCGGCTTGGTCTTCCGTCAGAAGTTCGGAAATTTAAACATAAGCAACACTCAAACTACCACTGTGATTAATTTGAATTCCGCCTTCAACGCTTGTGTGGGTAGGTGCGTGCAACTCTAAACTTAATCGTAAATTTTTCAAAACAAAATGTTACTCTGTTTTCAGGATTGCTCAACGGTCCGGTCTTCAGGGTGTTCACTTACAGACAAGTTGCGATGTTTGGCTCGTGTCTGGTGGCGTCTTCCCTCTTTGTTTCAACGTTTTGCGAATCTTTCTGGACCTATTTGATCTTCTATGCGATGTGTTACGGGTCCGGCATTGGAATTACTCAATCGTCCAACGCTCTGGCTTTGAACACTTATTTCAAAGAACGAAGGAGGATAGCGACGGGATTATCGTGGACTACTACAGCTCTTGGCCCGATTGTGTGGCCCTACATTATCACGGCCCTCTTGGAGGTTTATGGAATGGAAGGCACCCTTTTGATCTTCTCGTCATTCGCTCTTCACGCCTTCATGTGTTCGCTTTTGCTGCAACCGGTTGAATGGCACACGAAATTCAGAGAAGTCGAAGATGGCAGTCCGGAATCTAAACCGTTTTTAGAGAAAGAAACGGAGGCGGTATATGCCGGTGAGAAACTTAATAAGAGCAGCAAATCGAGAAGCTTGCTGTCTAGTCAATATATTTACAATGAAGATGATCCTGTTGCTACTGGATACGAAATTATCGATCCAGGAACACCAATGATGATTCGTGCCAACGACGGTTGGTATTCCCAAAATAGGTCTTTGGTAGGTTCAAGGATATCGCTTGCGTCAAACAAAACGAATAAGGGTACTTCCAAAATGCCTTCCGGCCAGAATTCTGTAACCATGTCCAAACGACCTTCTTACAATAATTTATCTGAAGCTCGATCCAAGAGAAATTCATCCGTTAATTTGACCCAAGATGGTAAAGAAAGGAAACGAGAAAGGCGACTGTCCCAATCCAAGCCTGCTATAAGAGAAGAAGTCGAGGAGCACCATAACGGAAACCATTTACCCAACGATTCCTTAACGGTCCCAGTGGAATATCCCAATGAAAAGGATGTGTTAAAAACCGCCGCAAAAAAACTGGCTGAATACCAACAAGAAACTGAACACGAAGAAGAAAAACAAGAAGAACAGGAAGAAACCCACCAAAAGATGAACCTCTTTCAAAAGATTTACATCTTCTTCGATTTTGACCTATTCAAGGACCTGACATACGTCAACTTGATGTTGGGGATAACCATTGCCAACTTCGTGGAAATCAATTTCTCCATCATAACGCCAATGGTGTTGGAGGAGTTCCATTTTGGCAAATATCAAATCGCTACGTTCATGTCATTACTGGGAGCCACAGACATAGTGGTGAGATTCTTCATACCTTTTATAGCCGGAAAAATCGGATGGGAAAACAAAACCTTCTTCCTCGTGGGCGTACTGAGCATGGCCTTCGGTAGAGTCAGTATGTCGCTGACATAATACTTCCAGATCCGAAATTAACAATCTACTTATAGTATTGGTCCACACCCAAACGTACATCGCTGGATTGGTGGTTGCAGTTATCATAGGCGCCGGCAAAGGACTGAGAACTATTTTCATGGCCCTCGTGATTCCGACACATGTGCCCTTGGAAAGGTTGCCGGCGGCCTCGGGCTTGCAACTAGCCACCAGTGGTTTGTTTTTCTTAGCTCTGGGACCTGTTGTGGGTACGTAAACCCGAAACTATGAAAGCGAATTCAAAAAATAATGTTTTTTAAGGTTACATCAGAGACGCAGTGGAAACTTATGTCATTACTTTACACATCCTTAATATTTTAACATACGTGACAGCAGTGGCGTGGACTATAGAGCGATTCTTGACAAACAGAAAAAAAGTTAAAGCGATGGAAGAAGTCAAAGAAGAAAATGCAACGAGCTCGTGATCATAAAACTTATGAGATTACTGTACCTTTTTCAAGGCTGTTTTTAGAATTAATGTTGTACTTAATGTTGTTCATAAACATAGTTTGTAATCTATGACGTAATATAATTATTATACTTTCTTCCACTATGATACTTTCCCTGAATTATTAAGTAGTACATCTCAAAAAAAAATATATTTTGAAAATTACACTTATTAAAAGAGTTTTATTCTAGTGTAGAGTTCTATTCTATTGTAAATGAGATGTGCACTAACGCGTCACTTTCACTCGATACACCACAAATATCACAAAAAAGCTATCTCAGAATACTCAGAATAATATTTGTTTTATGGAATAGTAATATAGCAAATAATTTCGGCATTTGTTCTATTGTCTTCAAAATGACGCTTAATTGATTTTAATTGAAGTGCTTTTATAAACATGAAATACCGATAAAATTGATAACAACCGCTTTAGCATTAATGGTAAAATGCACGGTCACTATTGAAATATCGGGACGAATCCCCTCCAAGATCACCGTCATTGTTAATAGTTTAGGAAAAATTTGAAAAAAAAAGGTCTATTATTATATAAAACTGGCCCTGAGACATATCCTTGCGGTACGCGTCGTGAAACATCACTGGGACAATAATTGTAAAATACTCAATTGTTGTTTATTATCATATCCCAACGTTATAATTAACTGTAATTACGTAAGGAAACGCACAAAGCGCTTAAGCTGTGTCATCGCTCATATTGAAAATTTCGCTACAGATAATTACTTATCACATCGATTCAGGGTCTATAGTTATATATAAAGTGAGTAACGATCACTTTCTTCTTATCGTTGCTAACTATTAAATCAAAAATTTTGTTGGTGCAAAAGTGACAATGGTAACCACAATCAAAGTGCCTCCGGACGGTGGTTATGGGTGGATCATAGTTCTCGCAAACGCCTTAAGTAATGTAAGCTGAAACGATTACCATAATAACTGTTATCATCAACTTGTCAGTTACACAATGTAATATATAATATCTGCATAATCAATATAAACTTTTTTTAATTACAAAAGTTTTGCAAATAAAGCTTTTTTGTTCAAAAAATTGAAAAGTCATTTTCGGTAAAGTTTACAAAAGTATCTATCATTCCAATCGACTGATTAGAACCTTTTTTAATTACAAAGAGTTTGCAAGTTTGCTCATCAATACACTTTACAAAGGTAGAAACATTTTCGGTAAAGTTTGCAAAATTATCTATCATTCCATCGATTGATTAAATCAATGATGAAATCACGGAATATGTATGTCACTTTTTATTTGTTTCAGGTTATCATTATTCCTCTGATGCAATCTTTCGGTTTGATTTTCAAGGACACCTTCGTAGAGATGGGTCTGTCGGCTACCGAAGGCTCTCTGATCATCAATCTTAACGCAGCTTTCGGCATGATAACGGGTCTCCTAAATGGGTTCCTCCTTAAAATGTTCGGCTATCGAAAAATCGCAGTGTCAGCCTCGTGTCTGGTCACAACTGGAATAATTTTAACATCGTACGCGAAGACCTTCACGCATTTCATGATCTCTTACGGGATAATCACTTGTTAGTATAGGTTTGTTACTAACCTGTAGTCGACATTATCTCTGAGAAATTAATTTTAGCGCTCGGAATGGGTTTGAATATGTCCGCTTATAGCTTAGCTCTGAACAGTTACTTCAGAAAGAACAGAGGAAAAGCAGTCGGCTACGCGATGACTCTGACGGGCTTGGGCCCCATTCTTATGCCGCAGCTGATCAATCTGCTAATGAAAATTCACACCGTTCAGGGGGTTACTCTAATATTGGGAGGCATAGCCGCCAATTCTTTCGTGGCTGCTAGTCTCCTACACCCAGTCAAGTGGCATATGAAAACGGAAATTATAGAAGATGAAAAACTGGAAGATATTCCCGAAGAAAAAACAGAGGAAACAAACACCAAAATCAAAATGTTCAGGAGCGGTGAGTTTAATACTGCTTTTTGAAGCTCTTCTATACATGTCGCTGTAGTTTCACAGGTCGAAAGTAGACGAAGAAACTCCATCCAAGATTCAGTTGAATCTCTAGATGACATAGAAAATGGACCCATATACGGAATGGATTCTGCTCTGGATGGAAGTGTAATATCGTTGCATTCAAGTAGTTACTCACCGTTTTGATTTTACATTTATTTTTAACGGGCGAATTTTCAGTGAAACGTAAAGCTTCCATAGTATCTCAATCTTGGAAGAAAAGTTCGATTGCTAGCCTAAACAAAACTCAAAAAGATAGCGTATATAATCCAGAACTCAGCAGACCAATTAAGAAAAAACCGCAGTGGAAACGCTTCTTAGATTCTCTCGTCAAATTCTTTGACCTAGACCTCCTCATGGACCCCATCTACGTCAATATAATGGTTGGATTATCTCTCGCCATTTTTGCAGAAATCAATTTCTCTTTGCTGACGGCATTCATTTTGGCCGAATTTGGCCTCAACACCTATCAAATAGCCACCTTCATGTCAATTTTGGGAATCGCCGATATTGTATTTCGATTTCTAGCCCCTTACATTGCCAATTTTCTGAAACTACCGCCCAGGCCAATGTATGTCGTGACTTTAGTAATGTTAATGTTAACAAGATTTTGTAAGTATTTTAAAATGAAGTGGGCCTGTTAACTACAATGAGTGAAATTTCAGCTCTACTTATCTCCAATAATTACATAGTTTTATTGGGAGTATCGTTGGGTTTGGGTATCGCCAAAGGAGTCAGGACTGTTTATATGTCGTTAGTGATTCCAACCTACGTCCCAATAGAAAAATTTGCGTCAGCATCCGGGCTGCAGATGATGGTAAATGGATTCTGCATCCTAGCAGGAGGCCCAATTATTGGGAAAATCCGCGACATAACTGGAAATTACACTTTATGTATCGTTGTTTTAAATTTCATAACTTTCACGACCATTTTCATATGGTCAATAGAAGCCGTAATTGTGAGGTTAAAAAAGAAAGACCAATCTCCATCCGAACCCTCTGAGCAAACAAGTACTTTACTTAAGAAAAGTTAACCTACAAGTATTACTTAAATAGTATTAAATTAAGACTTGAACTGTACAAAACTATTTATAGTCGCAAAATAAACCATTTCCTACCGTTTTGTTTCGACGATTATTTCATATTTCGCGGTTCCATCAAACAATTATGAGAGCAACGAGTGTGATGTGTTTTACTAAAAGTTTCTTAGAATTATACAAGTAATATTAAACTGTAAATAAATGTTCAACTTACGTAAGTCTGCAACATGTTTCGTGTGTATCGCACCGAAAACACAACACATTTTCGCTAGAAATATAAAACAATTCGCCGAAAATGTTAGGTTATGCTCAACTGACGCTGGTGATTTTGGGGATAATAAACTTGTGACTAATTGTGTTGGTAATAATGGCGCGAATTACAAATGCACTGTTGGTGACCTGTTGAACCAGTGGACACAGAAATTCGAGGAGAATTCAATTTCTGAGCCAAAAGAGTCCGTCGAACATATTTTGGCGCACTGTTTAGGCACCAGACGGGTACCAATTCCACCATTTTTTTGAGATATTTTTATATTTCATTTCATTTCAGATTTCTGATATTTACAAATTAAGACAGGAGACATTATCCTCTGGAAAAATTGAAGATGTTCGTCTTCTGTGCAAAAAGAGACTTAAAAGGTGAGTGTGTCACCATAGCTTGTAATCACTTTTATTGTAACAGTTATCTGTTAGATTGCCGGTCCAATACATAATCGGCGAATGGTCCTTCCGCAGTCTAAATTTGAAAATGTCTCCACCTGTGTTTATACCTCGTCCGGAAACGGAAGAGCTCGTCGACATCGTTTCGGCGGAAATTGCCCGTGACAATGTCGCCCATGTCCTGGATCTATGTTGCGGAAGCGGAGCTATATCATTATCCTTGCTGCAGGAACGACCAATTGTACTAAAATTTCTTTCGCCATGTTTGCATTAAATTTTATTAAAAACTTGCAGGTAAAGGTAACTGCTGTGGATCAATCGAAGGAAGCTTGCGGTTTAACGAAGGAAAATGCACAAAAGAACGATGTAAATAGCCGCATTCGTATCATTCAGAGCGAGCTTGGCAATTTAGAATTCCATGAAAAGTTCGATTTAATAGTGTCTAATCCCCCCTATGTTTTCAGCGAGGATTTAGCTACATTGCAGCCTGAGATTAAAATGTAAAAATAAACATGCCGACTAAAAGAAAAAGTCTTATTATCCACTGTTACAGGTACGAGGATTTGCGAGCTTTAAACGGTGGCAAGGATGGCCTGGACGTAATTAAAATAATATTAAAATTGTCATCCGAGTACTTAAATGAAAACGGAAAATTGTTTTTAGAAGTTGAACCGCGTCATCCGAAGTTACTTCGTAATTACTTGCTTGCAAATAGTGCCCTCAGGCTGGCTTATGCTGAAACCTACAAGGATTTTTCAGGTAAAGACAGATTCGTTAGAATAATGAAAATGTAATTTCTGCTTTATTATAATAAAACCCCTTAATAAAAATACAAATTTTTATTTATTTTATTTTTATTATTTTCACAGTTAATGGTGCAATAAAAACGGATTTTTTTAAGGAATCATTTTAATCATTATAATGTCCAGCCCTCCACTATAATGTTTAACTGCGTTAAAAGTGTTTTAAAGAATTAAGCTAAAACATCCACATCTGAACCCAGGTCGTCGTAAATTTCTTCAGACTCCCTTCCCAGCCTTGGAGTGTAAACTTGCCTCGACACAGGTCCTTCTCCGTTTAAGATGATGTAGGTCCAGGGAGTGTAGTCGTCGCTGTTTCTCTTCTGAACACGGCCCAGTCGAGGACCGAACCACATGCCAGATCCAGATCCAGGACGTTTTGCGCCATAATTGCTCTCGTCATAGTTAGTTGAGTCACCGCGACCAATTCGCGGGAAGGATACCATCTTCCCTATTCTCCTTTTGGCATCTGGAGATCGATTAGTGTGCTTACAGAAAGAGTCGTGTTTAAACAAAATCATACCTGTGTTGAGGTCCCAAGTGTTCTCGGACCGGCGACCAATACGTAAAGAAGGAGTTAGCGCGTACACTGAAGATAATTTAGTACGTTTAGGTTCTTTAGATTCTGAAAAAGAGTCGTTAGTAGACTTTGAATTTGCTCCAAAGACTTTTTTTTCAAATTTTAATTGTATAGGCATTTATGATCCTGGAGAGCACATAAACTAGGCTCTATGTATCGCATATATGAAATACTGCAGTCAAATCAAACTAATATTAAAACTGGAAACATTTCGAAAAATTTAATCGTTATTTTGAATTAGAGCTAGGGTTTTTGGATGATGTTTTCTAAAATTTTCGTGCTGACAATCAGACTTACCAGCTAGACAGGACGCCAGACAGAAAACTACAAAACAGAACTGTACACTGCCGACGAGAAAAGTCTTCATCATCGTAAAACTACTTTTTCACTGTGTTCGTATCACAATTTGGGACTGATGTTGCGGTAACAGCACCGTCAGCGGAGTTTTTATATTGCGCGGCCTTCGGGGGCGGCGTCGTGCGCCGCCACCACTTGTTTACGTCACTGCTGCCTCTTAAAATGCAAAACAATTATTATTAAGTAAAGTTAAGCGCTAATAAGGCCCCAACGCCTCTAGCTATAGCTAACATTAATGGGCCCCTAACAAGCTTTGTACGACGAAATTGTCCCGGAAATTGCACGATTAGGGCTTAAGCTGTAGATAGTTCGCATTAAAAGGAACGCTACTTAATTGATGAATGCCGTCTTAGTCGACAAATACTTTAGAAATCAATGAACCAAAAATGTAAGATCAGGGAGGGAATTTTAAAGAACATATTTCGTTTTTGATCTAATTTGACCCTTAATTGGGTGAACAGAAACCACGATTTTTTGTCTGTTGAAGAGGATATAAGTGCTTACAATAAAAATCTAATTTGCGTCCCGATTGAATTTTCCGTCTTTTATTTTTGAATGATTTCGAGTCCGACGAAATATGAATCTCTCAACCGGAGTTAAATCTGTAAACGTGATTTTTTAGCAACAAGATCACAACCTGAAACGTGACGATTACAGGTGTAAATAAATATAAAATGGTTCAATAATCGAAGTGTGTCAACTAGGATTATGATCCTGATGTTTACAATATAATACCTGCCTCCAGCATCACCCCAACTTTAAGCGGATTATTAGAGGATGTTGATTTTTTTAAAGCCCTCGGATTTCATGTTCGTAATTTGTCACAAACAAATCAACTTATCCGGTTTTAAATAAACAATAAATGTATTTAAAGGCAGTGTGTGGGCAGTTCCATGATAAATCTTTCACACGTTCTAAATATATTATTTATTTCGAAGAAGGCTCGAAAGTCAAGTCAGGCTTTTCCCGAATTAATTTTACTTCAAGCAAAACAGTCTCCAAGAATACATTACACGTTGCGAATCACTTAATATCACTTTGTATTATAAATCAATTTCGACATGAGCTTTGCATGGTGTTGTACTTTGTTTGGGTTTTGTTGAGCTAGGTACCTATTCGTCTATAGAGCTTTCCTTTTTTTGTTACGCCTCCAGTGCAGGAACTTTTCCACGAATTATAATTTTCCACCCATTTTTCCATTGTGCCCACTTTTTAAATTGACAAACCGAAACCGTTCACATAACAAAAATCCAACAAAACATTTTCACGGGTCAAGACGTCTTTAAACGAACTTCCGGCGGTCCTGAATTCAGCGGAAGTTCAACTCTTATAACAAGACTGCCCTCGCGGAGACCACTGTTTCTTGACGTTTTACAGTATCTCATATAACATAAAATCATTTTCATGAACGGACGACATTTTAAATTTGTTTACAATATCGTTAATTTTGTATCTTTGTGTGTTAAATGTTACGTGATTATGTGAGAATTCCACAAGGAGCAATAAACGAACCACTTTTATCCAAATATCAAATTTATAACCACAGACAAATCGCTGTTATAACACAACATGTAAAAACTAAAAAAAGAAATAAAATTTTGCTTTTTTATATTTTTAATATTCCAGCTAAACTATTATCTGCTTTTATTTTTGGAAAGATTTTGCTTCTTATATTTAACAATAATGGCTTCCAGCAGCCACATGACTATCGTTGTAATAGTCACACAATTCATCACAATTATACAAATCACGTAGCTTCCAGTCGCATCTCGAAGAGCTCCCAAAATGGGCCCTCCTACCAAGATGCTTAAACCATTGGCCAACGCTTCCATGCCTCCAGCTGATGGTAACTTCTCCATTGGCACGTAGTCGGGGATCACAAGCCACATGTAAACTTTCCTGACTCCTTTTGCGATTCCCAGAGCAAATGCGATTCCTAGTAGGACGTAAAAATTTTTGGAAATAAGAAGAGCTAGAATCAGACATGTCATCTAGATCTTAAATGGATGAAATACTCACAAAATCGTATGACTATTAAAATCGTTAGGGCATATGCGTACATCAGTCGAGAGGGTTTTGTAAAATAATTCCCTATGTATGGACCAAAAAATCTGAAAATAATATCAGCCACTCCAAGAGTTGAAAGAAAGGCGGCGATTTGATCGGTATCTAGGCCGAAATCGTGCAAGATGAAAGGAATGAGAAGAGAGAAATTGAGTTCGGCGAAAGTTGCAAGTGCAAGGCCAATGAGAATATTGTCGAAAACTGGATCTTTAAGGAGATCCAAATCGAAAGTTTTTGTGATGTTGTTGAGAATGTTTCTAAAAATAGATTCGCTGTTTTTGTCTGATTCAGTGACCTTCTCTGCACCATTTTTCTTGTCTTCCTCCACTTAAAATAGCTAGAATTAAATCAAAATATTTACTACAACAATGCTGCAATACCTAACAACTCTGTTTGTTCCTCTTTAGTATGTTGCGTCGGTTCTTTCGTTTCTTCGAGCTTCATGTGCCATTTCACCGGTTGCAGAATAATAGCGGAAATAAAAACATGAGCGCAAACTCCTGCAGAAATCAAAATTACTTCTTGAGTAGTGTAAATCTTCATCAAAAACCGAATCAATTGGGGCAGCAGAATGGGTCCGAAACCTGCGATTGTCACAGCATAGCCCATCGCTATGCTCCTCTTCTTCTTGAAATATAAATTCAACGCCAGTCTTTGCGTGGACTCACTCATTTGCATTCCAAGTGCTACAATTTTATACCGTTAATAATAAAATCAGAACCAAGATTAGTTCGGACATGTTAAAATGCCGTAAGCGGCGAAAAAAAGTGGAAACGTTTCACAGAAAGATGTTAACACCATTCCCACTGTCAGCAAAAAAGCTGCCAACATTCCGATTTTACGGCAGTCGTAAACCTTAAGAAGAACTCCCGTAATCGGGCCCGTTAATTTGCCAAAGGACGCATTCACGTTTATTATGAAAGATCCTTGCATGGCTGAATAGCCCAGTTCTGCGAAGGTGTCCTTGAAGACGAGTCCAAGATTTTGCATCAAGGCTATGATTATAAACTGAAAATACGCAAAATTATGGGTTAGTGGTGTGGTTTACAAAATTGAAGCTAAGCTTACACTACTTAAAGCGTTGGCGAAGACGATTACCCAGCCGTAACCTCCATCGGGTGGTACCATGATGGATTTCATTTTTCAGACTTTGATCGGTGGAACGCAAGGAGTCACTTACTGAAATGTTGCCGTCATTCTATTTATTACGGAATTATCATCAGCTGATGAATAATGACTTAAAAAAACTGGGCATAAATTTAAATTAATGTGATGGCATAATAATCAACAAAAACCAGATTTAAAATAATTAGTCGAAGCGAAGGCATGAACGATATCGCTCGAACGTTGGTAAAAAAACTGAAATTATACATAACAGGTATACTTGAAAATAATAAAAATAATATTCAATATGTCTCCATGCCTTCGGGTTTCCACGATTGGTTTTTATTTCTGTAGCATGCCTAAGTGGGTAATTATTGACTATGAATGTTCGAAATAAACGAGAAGTTTAGAAGCGATCGCAATTTGATTCGATCAAAAGGTGTTCATTTTTTCATGAAAATAAAGAAAAAAAATCAGCTTACATTGTTGTAATTTTGGAAGAACCACTGATGATTTAAGACATGAGTATTGAAACTGGTTTCCTTTTAAACACACACGAAAATATCTAAACAATTAATTTAAAGAAAAACAAACAAAATCTTCGTAATCAGTCCAGGTAACTATAATTAACTAATAATATCCGGCTTCTGTTGATCTTGAACTTTCCCTTTCGATTTACGTCGCTTTGATTATTGCTTTTTGCCCATGCATGTCAGTAATACCAAAAATCTCCACAATGTTTTGAATTCACCATGAGAATTTTTCTTTATTCATAGCATTTACTAATAATATGAACAAAACTATTTTGGAAATGAGAACAGACGGAAATGACTTTTGAAAGAGCGTGCACAGAGTGATTTTTTATTACAAGCATCAATTTTTAAGAATTTAGAAATTTTTAATTTCAAATTTCTTCTTTTCTACTTTTTAATGGTCCAGATCAGATTTAAGTATGATAAACTTAAATTTAAATGTAGGCACGATAGTCTTGGAAAAGGAACATGAAATTTAACAATTGTTCTAAAAAGTGGAGTCATTTAATTATGTTAGATAATGATCATTCTGTACTAAAAATATGGTGTTCCATTAATTTTGAATGGGTAAGCGAACGTAGAGAAATTGTGATATTTTAAGAAAAACTAGTGTTTTTTTAAAAAACCTTAACTGTAATAAAACTATGAATGCACAAGGACATGATCTAAACATTTCATTTTATCGAATAATATTTAATGAAATTTCGCAAGTTTATTTATAATAATAATATACCTACCTCAAGGAACAGCAATTAGTGTGGTCAGTAGTTGAATTATAAGAACATTTGAAGAAGTAAGTTGAGTCTAATGAAAAAATGAAAAAATTGGCAAATAAAATAAAAAACAAGAAAGTCTACTCAACAGTATTTATCATTTGTTCAAGAAACAATACACATAAACATCAAATCACTACTTCTCAGGTTTTCTGCAAACTAAGCACATTATTGAATATTCATTACCATCATTGTCTAACCAAACCGCTTGGAATTACCTCGATATTTTCGTAACGAAGAAAAATTTGAGGTACATTTTGCATAGAGCCTTTTATGGTTTGATCCAATAAATATTTTCTGAATTTCTCGAGTAATTAAAAGATGCTGATTTATGACGACAAAAGTTGGTTCAAAAACGATTTCTATGTTAAATATTCAGCTTTTCAAATTTTAATCGATGTCTGGTTTTCCTAATTCAGCTATGAGATTGGCGCAATGATGCAGTTTATCCAGCATTTCAATTTATATAAAAATCAACGTATTTGAGCGGCCAACATTTTTGGAAGTGCTCCTTCTCCCTTGCGTTAAAAATTAAATAAAAAAATGCTTTTTTAAATGTCGATGGATTTAAAACTTTTAAAGTTGCCAAAATCATTTTTAAAGCAAAGCGTGAATAACGTTCGAGAATGGTGTATCTAAATAAGGATAAAAGACTGTCAAAACATCCACATAGATACCAAGTATTTACACAAAGCGAAGTTATTTTTTCGCCAAATCAGAAAATTAGCAAAAATTGCACACTCCTTGTTGCGAAAGATATCTAACCAAATTATTATAATTTTTAGTCGTTTCCAACAATTTACACTACACAAAACATTTCCATAACGTCAGTTTACGGTAACCTTGATTTCGTGTTTTTAACAGTTTCATTTTTTTTAATTCCTTATTCGATGAATGCAGTGTTAATTGAGAATTTGGTTAAATGAGTTCAAAAAAAAAAACAAAATTTATCAAAATCTTATGTCAAAAAATCGACGCTGTTAACAACAATCCAACTATTTCAAACAAAATTATATAATGGAAAATTTTCCATTAAAGGTATTGTACCATTGTACGGTTTTCTGTGATTAGAAACTTACTATAACTCATTATCATAAATTAGACAACAGCGTTGGAATCTTGTCACACAGCATAATTAGCAATTCTAATTTACGGAGCTAAACGGTGTAATTAATTTATGATTAGATTTGATGACGATTGATTATACAATATGTATCTTCCTAAATGATTTTTATAACCATAAAATTATTATTGACGGCTCATTAATAACTTTTTCGATTTTAGTGCAGGTGTTCAGGATCAGTTAACATTAGAGTAATAATATCGGTGATTTCACATACTTTTTTAATTAATTATTCGATTCCATCCCAACTGGTGGCTTTTCACTCACGAACATCCATGGGAACGGAAATACGGAAGGTTTATTTTTTAATTTACATATTATTTTAGTCTTTATAGTATTATTACTTTTTTTATATATTAAATAGATTGTGTTTTTGCATTAATTATTAGGAACACCTTCAACTTTTATTGTTAACTTTAGGTTTGGAGGTTTAGATCGACTTTTAATTTATACTGTTCTACACAAATTGAACCTAAAAATAATGATTGCATGATGTTTTAAATAACAACTCATCTTAAACCAAATCCAATTAACTCATTAGTAATGGTCGTATATTCTAATGTAAAATTGTAATGCACACTGTAAAAAAACAAATATGTTGATTTATTTAATACTGATGGCTATTGTATAATTAATAACACGTTTTAGAAAGTTGTTGTGTATTACCAGTTTTATTTCATTATAACTGTACGTATTATATTTTTAAAACTTTATAAAATCACGTTGAAATTTCATAATATTGCAATATTGCAATTGCAAGAATTGGTTGTTGTAATATATTGTGATTTTCATAAACTGTTAAAATTTTAATAGTGGTATATGTAGACGTTTTAATTCACTTTATGGCTAAACGTCTAAATTTTGAAATTTTCATTTATTTTGATTTTGTTTAAATCGGGTTTTCCGAAAATTTACAATTCAGACTACACACAGTAATATTTTAAAACGTCCAAATAAATCAAGAAACAACATTTTACTATTAAGGAGCATACAATTCTCAAAACTTATGTTTTGAGAATTGTTCTTAAGAGCTTGTAACTCTCTTACAATTAATTGTAAAAAATATTTAGAATAAAATTAAAACTCTTAGATATTAGCTGTACATTGCTACCGGTATTAAATATGAAATTAAACGTAGTAATTAGTGCGGAATTAAAGCAGACGAGCATTGCACCTTTTTTACTACTGTAGTAGTAAACAATTTGTTTGATGTTATACTATTAGTGAAAGAATACAAAAAGAAGATACTTAGATATATTAATGGAAAGAAATACATCTTTTTTTTTGTTGAACCAAAAGATTGAAATATGGTATATTTAATACTTTATTAATGACTTTAAATTACATTACCATTAATTTTACCAAATGATAGCTTCCACAAACATTTTTTTTTAATTTTGCAATCAATCTACGAATTGAAATACATATTGTATTAGAATAAAATTTAGTAATTTTTAAGAGCTAAATTAAGATTTAGATAAAATACAGATATCATGTTTATAACAAAACAATAATTTTCTTATTTCTAAGTTCAGTGAACACGGTTTTAATATTTTAGTGTTTTTGTTTACATATTTATATAAAACGACCTCATTAACGAGACCTAAGAAACTGGCATAAATGATTAGGTACAGCGGATGTGTATTTATACGTCATCCTATGCTCTGGTATCTACCGGAATCTCAATTCGCCCAAACACGCTCGTCTCCGGAGTTCCGGATTCTGAACGTTTCTCCATTAAGAAATTTAGAGGTTATATTTTAGCATTTAAAAAATATTTCTTTAAATTCGAGTTTAAGACAGTAACAATAACAATTTGGTATCATTTGGTACATTGACTGATAAAAGTAAAAACATGTACAGATAAAGAACACCACTTCAAATTTGAGCTAAGCCACGAGACAAAATATCACAAAAGATACATAGATGCAGGTTATTGTTCACAAAATCAATAATAAATGATATATAGCTTTTAACCTACAGACGCTCTCAGCAGCAGATTAGATTTAGTTTTATCTGTAACAACGAATTTCATACACAAGAGAGGACATATGTAGCCGCGATGAGTTAATTAGAGCAGTTTCATTACAAGCATGAAAGATGTCAAAGGAGCGCGTGTTTCAAGTAAGGTGCCCCCTGATGGAGGTTACGGATGGGTAATTGCATTTGCCATGGCCTTGACCAGTGTAAGTACAACATGTGTAGGTAGCTACTTTGCAATTATTCATATTTTTCTAGTTCATATATGTATCTCTAATGCAATGTTTTGGACTGATCTTCAAAGACACATTCGAAGAGTTGAACTTATCAAAGACGCAAGGTTCGCTTATTATCAACTTGCATGCGGCCTTTGGCATGATAACCGGAATGCTGAATGGAGTCCTTCTTAAAATGTTTAGTTTCCGCAAAGTCGCCTTGATAGCGGCGGCCTTGTACTTTTCAGGAGTAACCTTCACGTCCTTCTCAAGAAACTTTCAACATTTCATCATTTGCTTCGGTCTAATTGCATGTCTGTTCTTTTAACAATTGACGATGTTGATTTTAACAATGGCAATTCTAGCTCTAGGAATGGGGATAAGCAAATCTTCGTACAGTCTGGCTTTGAATACGTATTTTAAAAAACGAAGGAGCAAAGCACTAGGGTTTTCTGTGACAATAACCGGTTTCGGATCTGTCATAATGCCTCAGTTCATTACTCTGTTGATGAAGTTCTATACTCCAGAAGGGGTAATCTTAATTATAGGCGGAATTTGTGCTCACTTCTTTGTTACAGCTCTTCTTCTTCAACCAGTTAAATGGCACATGAAAGATGAAGAAGAAGAACCAAAAAACGAAGAAAACGAAATAGAATCTTTAAGTAATGATAAATGAGTTTATAAAGGATCACGACCAAGCTCCCTCCTTTTAGACTAATTTCGACTAATTCTAGATGCGAGGGATCACTACAACAGAGATTCAGAAATATGTGACAGTCACGTGAGCCTGAACGACCATCCCTCGAAGAATCACAAAACGAGTCTCTTCACCAACATTTCAAACATCTTCGACCTCGACTTGCTCAAAGATCCGATTTTTGTTAACATTCTGCTGGGAATGGCTTTGGCAGTTTTCTCTGAATTAAACTTCACCGTTCTGATTCCGTTCATTTTAAAAGACTATGGTCTGACTACAGATCAGACTGCAACGTTTATATCAACAGCTGCGACAGTCGATATAACTTTTCGACTTATTTCTCCTTACATCGGCGATTACTTGAAAAAGCCGCCGAGATTTATGTATATATGTACATTAGTGATTTTGATAATAATGAGATTTTGTAAGTGACCCGGTTTTAATGTTTTTTAAATAACCGCTCTCATTTCTAGTGCTGCTCCTCACGGACAGTTTTCTTACGGTAATAGCGATAGCTTGCGGGTTAGGAGTTGCCAAAGGAGTACGAAGAGTTTACGTGGGGTTGATAGTTCCTGCTCATGTTAGTCTGGAAAAATTACCGTCAGCCTCAGGAATGGAAATGATGGCGAATGGTTTCTGTATCCTGTTCGGAGGTTTGGTTCTGGGGATGGTTCGAGACTGGACTGGTAGTTATACTATGTGTATTGTCATAATGAACTGCGTGACCTTCATTACTATAATTATGTGGGCAGTGGAGGGAATCATTGTGAAATATGTAAATAATAAAACGACGTCGAAGAATATCAAAGAAGTTGAAGAAAATATTTTACTTAATAAACTATAAATATCATAAGAATTTATTAATAATTATTATTAAGTAATTTATTGTAAATATGTATATACAGTTTTATAAAAAGAAATTTTAACTCTATTATGACGTAACTATTCTTGGTATCTGGTTGCTACTACAGTTCGAGAGAAAATGCCTGAAAAAAATCAATAGCTATTACTGCTATCTCTGTCTACTCATTTCCACCGAACAAACAGAGAGCAGATAACATGAAAATTAGCAATGAATCACATATACATTAACTTCAAAATTGGTGGAACTGATAACATAATCAAGATCATGAGTACCCAGATTGATTTGGATTTAAAAGCAATAGTAAATGAAAGTACACACATACATATTTAATACAAACCTGCAAGAAACACTAAAAATAAATCCTGTAAAAACACATTCATTAAAAAATGGAATCTCCTAACAAAGTACCACCAGATGGAGGTTACGGCTGGGTCATCGTTTTCGCCAACGCTTTAAGTAATGTGAGTAATCAATTATTATATTGTAGTGACCTTAATTTGAATTATTTCAAAAATTTTGAGTCATAAAAGTCTGAATATTTTAGTAACAATTGGTGCTGAATGGTTGGTAACAATAACGCGCTAAATTACGTTTTTTGCAGTTCATTACTATACCCTTGATCCACTGCTTCGGCCTCATCTTCAAGGATACTTTTGCTGAACTAGGTCTCTCTGCAACGCAAGGATCATTAATAATCAATCTAAATGCAGCATTTGGAATGATGACCGGCTTAATTAACGGAGTCTTCCTCAAGATTTATGGCTGTCGAAAAGTGGCAATGTTTGCAGCGTTCTTGTTAACATCAGGAAGCGTTCTTACTGCCTTCTCTAAGAGCTTCACTCATTTTATAATTGCTTATGGACTTATAACCTGTATTTGTTGCTTTTTTTTAATTACTATATTATTAATAATGGGAGATTTTAGCTCTTGGTAGCGGAATGAGTCAATCGGCTTTCAGTCTAGCGCTTAATACGTATTTTAAAAAGAAGAGGAATGTTGCGATGGGGTATGCCGTGACTATTACAGGGTTTGGACCAATCTTGATACCTCAGCTGATCGGCTTCTTAATGAAAATCTATACAGTTGAGGGAGTTACTTTGATTTTTGGCGGCATATGTGCTCACGTGTTCATCGCTGCCAGTCTTCTGCAGCCGGTCAAGTGGCACATGAAAACAGAAGTTGATGAGGAAAAAGCTTCAGATGGAAAAAACGAGCCACAAGATGATCTAAATAACTCTAAAATCGAGGAAGATCAGCAACTTGAAAACAGAGAAAATGAAGAACAGACTGAATTGATGGAAAGAGCCGATGTGCAGACTGTTTCAAAATCGAATCCTCGGTATAAAAGATTACTGAAAAGCATCGCCAAAACTTTCGATTTGGATCTCTGCAAAGACCCAGTCTTCGTCAACATAATGTTAGGAATGGCCCTTGCGATTTTCGCTGAACTTAACTTCACGATACTGACTCCTTTTATGTTAAGCGATTTTGGTTTGAGCACCGATCAAATCGCTACGTTCCTCTCAACTTTGGGGGTGGCCGATATAATTTTTCGGTTTTTCGCCCCCTACATAGGCAATTATTTTACGAAACCGCCACGAGTGATGTATGCTTACACTCTAGTTCTTTTAATAATAACGAGATTTTGTAAGTATATGAAAAGTGACTAGACATTTTTAATTTACAAAAATTCAGTATTTCTTCTGTCTAGGAATTTCTACGTTCTTCTTGTCGTTGCCTTGGCATTAGGCATTGCCAAAGGTATAAGGAAAGTATATATGGCTCTAGTTATTCCCGCCCATGTGCCATTGGAAAAATTACCATCAGCCAGCGGAATGGAAATGATGATGAATGGGTTCTGCATTATGATTGGGGGCCCGATTTTGGGGGCTGTCCGAGATGCTACTGGAAGTTACATACTCTGTGTAATCATAATGAATTGTGTCACTTTTACCACTGTGCTCATGTGGGTAGCAGAGGCTATTGTTGTTAAATGCAAAAAGAAAGGAAAGGATGAACCCATAAACAAAAGTGATATTTTGCTTAAACCGATGTCTAAAAGTTAGAATTTATAATTTTTTGCATTATTAAATAAATGAAGTATTTTCTTACAAATAGTAGGTATGTTTGACATAATACAGAGTGATCATTTGTGATTGAATATGTCCACTTTATAATATCAGAGTTGATGATGATATGACAATTTAATTTTATTAATTTGATAAAGTACCTGTGTTCCAATGGCGCAAATAAATGAGATATTTTTATTTTCCATATAAAGTCAAGAGAAACTAGAAACTAGAAAATTAATAAAACAACAATCACAAACAATTATTAAAATTATTTTATTTTTTTACATAACATACTTAAATTTCGTAATTTTCCAGCATAGTGGCTTAATTTTGTAGACAATTCGATATTCAATCTACACTTCAAAGATAAATAACCCATTAGTCGAAATATAATCATAAAAACCAACAAGATACCAAGTTGGTACCTATAGTCCATAATCGGTAAAGACGTATGCTTCATAAAGGTATCTCCTCGTATGTAAGGACAAAAAATTTCTTCGCAATTTAACGGACCCCTTTTATAAAAAATGGTACTGGACAAACCCATTAGACCATTCCTTATAAATGATAACGAAGTAATGAATTTGGAAAATGGGCCAATCTTTGATTTATAATCGAGACCATGAAGGCATATTATTAAAAGTGGCAGCAGAACCGCAGAACCCACGATTGAACCCTTAGTTATGTGGAAAATGGAACCAATCAGATA
>QDEB01098093.1:0-18848 GCA_004193795.1 Asbolus verrucosus | reverse complement strand
AAAGACTTTTGGATTGCTCGGTACAATGATAATATATAACTAGTTTAAATAATTACTTATTTTTATTGTCAGTACACCCTGTTGAATATAACACTTTTTTATACGCAAAACCAGAATTCTAAAAAATAAATAGCCGCTCGAACTGCAGCGCACACCACAGCGTAGAAATAGGTTCCAACAAGATAAAATGAACTAGTATTTCTAAAAAAAAATATAATATGTTGCCATTATTTTTAAATCGTGAAATATTAGTTCAATCCAATTTACACAATGATCCAAATTATACGGACTTCCCCTATATTTATAATCGTGGTCATAAACACTATATAAAAAAATATTTGAAAGTAGTTTGCCAATAAAAAAAAAGGTATGTCATACCTATTCACTATAAAAAAATAGTTACACGAGAAGAGGTATTTTTTTAACCATTAAATGTATGTAATAAATTCATTTTCTTGTTAAATTTGTATTATCGATCAAATCGGTATGGTTTCAAACTTTTGGATAATCTGTGTATATTAAAACGCCCTTTGCAAAAATAAAAAAATTTTGATTTGTTTTCGAAAAAAAGTTACGGCGCCAAACTGTTTTATATAAGGCAGTATGGAATTGTAATTTTGACAGAATGACGAAAATTACGTTTGAAAAAGTGCAATGTTATGCCTTGTATATTGTAAACTTCTTCTGGAGATATTTTGGATATTTTAAATTTTATTGATTTTATAAGATAAAAAACTTAAATGAAGCTTAAAGCGTTCATGAAAGCTTAATCATTTTGATTTTTAAATGTTTAAGTAATACGCTCAAACTTACTTACGTTGTAAGAGAAATTAATACAAGCGTTTTGTATCTTTTGAAGACTATCTTATTTTCTTAATAATAAATTATACTACTCATCTTCGTTGTTTGTTTGTTAATTATTCTCAATTTATATTTTTAATTAATTCTTGAATTTTAAGGAAATGCAACCCATAATATACTGATGAATAGTTTTGGTTGCAGAAACAACTTTTTTACTTAGCTATTTGTATATAATTGTCGCAATGGCAGTAACAATTCAATAAAATATTAAAAATATTTAAACAGCTTAAATGCAACTTAAAGCATTCATGAAAGCTTAATAATTTTGATATTTAAATTTTTAAATAACATGCTCAAACTTGTTTATGTTGAAAGAGAAACTGCGTGTTGAATCTTTTGAAGACTGTGTTCTTTTTAATAATTAATTTACTACTTACCTTTGTTGTTTCCTTATATTTTTAATTAATTTTTGAATTTTATGGAAATGCAACCCCTAATGCACTTGTGAGTGTTTCATTTTGGTTGCAGCAACAGTTCAGCCAGTTGAATATGATTCTCGCAGTGGC
Organism: Asbolus verrucosus; assembly: GCA_004193795.1. NCBI lineage: Eukaryota > Metazoa > Arthropoda > Insecta > Coleoptera > Tenebrionidae > Asbolus > Asbolus verrucosus. The sequence continues at coordinate 17,481 of QDEB01098093.1, read as the reverse complement.
AGTATTAAATTCAATAAATTTGTTATGGGAAAATTTGTTATTTTTATCACTAGGTTGCGTTTGAATTTCAGTTGTTAACTACTCAATTTTTTTCAGCAATATCTCCACGTTAGAATGATAATCTCAATGTTAGAACGGTAAGCAACTGCAGATTTGGAAAAACAGTTAAATTAAACGTCTTTAAAACACCTGGAAACTGATTTTTCTGGATATGGCGCGTTTTTTCGAACTTCACAGGCTGCCAATCTCCAAATGACTGAAATTTAGTTTGTAAATGTTGGCAGTTATTGTCAGCAGCTGTTCGTACTGTTGACAGAATTTGACTAAAGATTTGTCAAACTATAGAAAATAATTCAATAAACTTGTGATATTTTCTGTAATTTGAAAAATTAAACGATGACAATTTTACCAGCAAAAAGACCTTCTGCGAATCCAGAAGAAAAAAGCGACAATAGTCAACAAAACGTAAGTAGATATGTTTAACTTGTCATTTTTGATCTTTTTTTAAGGAGAAACTCCATAATCATAAATCGTCTTATCTTTATTGTCAGCCTCTTGGACTAGCGAAAGCTTTAACTGATCTTGAAATTTTGTACACAGTTGCGTAATTATATAAGTTTAATATGTAATAGGGCCAAATAGGTAGGTAATAAAGTGTATCCCAATCATAATACCAGCTAGTATGAAGCTGCATGAGTTTGTATCCTTTGTTAGAAATAATTGACTCGAATCTTTTTTTAGGGGAGTTCTGACAGAACTGTACGAAGAAGGGATGACATAAGTTCCTTAAATGAAGCAAGCCCCCCAAACCGACGATCTCAATTCCCCTTGTAAACCTCCACACATCTCCAACAATAAACACTGATATATTCTATTTCAGCGTCAAATCAACAGCTGAACGCAAAGAACGTCTGAGAAAGCTATATAAGCAACCAGGTCGCTCCCGAGACCGAGAACGTGAGCGGGAACAAAAACGAGAAGTGAAAAGAGAGCAGAAGCGCGACAGGGTTGCTAAACGTGATATATCTAACGAACCGCTACATGACAACAGTGCGAGTAATTCAGTTGTTGATCCGGGAACTGTTGAACCCACTTGCAATAACAACGAACCCAACACTGTTGACAAGGAAGACTGCACTGGCTTCAACAGTGAAGACGAATATGATGATCAAGGTCTCATTAAAGATCGCAACTTACCCGATGAGGAGTGGCAAAAGGTATCACAATAAGCAACTTATTAAACAATTAATAACAACTCCATTCCAGCGAGATGATTATTTCTCTCGTGGCATGTCCAACCTAGGTTTTGAAATTAAACAAATGAATGAAGATGGGGCCTGTCTTTTTCGCTCTATTGCTGATCAAGTTTATGGCGACCAAGAATTCCATTATCAAGTTCGGCAGGATTGCATGAACTACATTGTAATTACATAATATATATTTTAATAGTATTATTCACATAGCTCCATATTAACTCATATCATTAAACAGTCGCTAGAAGTGTAGAATCATTTGCATTTGTAGGTACAAAATCGGGACTATTTTGAACCTTACGTGACAGAAGATTTTGACAAATATGTTGCCAGGAAACGTAGGTGGAATGTACACGGAAATCATTTAGAAATCCAGGCCATGAGCGAATTGTACAATAGGACAATCGAAGTTTATTGTTATCAAATAAGTATAATACATTTTAATCATTAATACTAAAATAATTAAACTGATTGTTGCAGCACCAATCAATATATTCAATGGTTCAAGGTTAATTAATTCATATGAGCCTATTAGGTTGTCATATCACAGAATGTGTCACTATAATTCTATTAGCAACCCTAATAAACCTTCTGTAGGCGTTGGTTTAGGTTTACCAAATTACCATACCATTGATATTGATAGAAGGAGGTTCAATGATGCTGTAAGAGCTAGTGATGAGTTATTAATTGAACAGGTATGGTTTTATTGTATTTTTTTAATCACTACTACCATAAACCTACCTCAAAATTTGACATTTATATATTTATACTTGATGACATCATTAATCTATAAAAATAGAACACCTAACAAGGCTTATTTATCTCATGAGGAACACTTCTGATTGCTGTTATTGTTATTGCTCAAATTGTTAATTAATAATTTATTTTATTACTCTAAAATGATGTTCAATAAGTTAATTTTTATTATTTTTTCTGCATGTTTATATGTAAAACAATTTCAAAAAAGCGGCGGTTTTTCTCGTTATTATCGTCTACTGGCTATCAGCAATAGCCAATTCGATTTTGATGAAACGTGGTATATCAGGTTGAGTAAGCTGTGTCACTACAATCTAAATATTAGTTAAATTCAACCGAAAATCATAACTTTATTTTTTCAAATAGCTTATTTTTATGCACATTTCAAAAATTTTTAATCAATCGGCCATCCAAATTTCATGTCTTGTCGGTGATAATGACCGACCCATCCTTTCCATTCAGTGGTCACTGACATATTTATTTTGTATAATTCTAACAGGTAAAATCTTCAAATAACCAAGCGCAATACAGGGTCGCATTTACAAAATTATTTGTGCTCTTAATGTTAGAAAAATTTCTTACCTCTATGGCTTATTTATCCCCCACTTGCACTGACACCCTTCAGTAAAATCCTTCCTAAATACAGCAAATATAACAAACCTGCATTGGTTGGGTCAGATTATATTCTTTACCACCAGCGCACTTGACTTATACGTTTCTAAAGTGGATGGGCTATACATAGATATCCATGTCGGTTGAAGAACGATTAAATAAGTCAGAAAGCAATTACATTTTACAATAAAATTCGTAGTTTAAGAAGCTACAACTTTTTGATGTGTGTTGTAATGTAATTTAATATTTAACAGCTTATAACTCTTCAATTAAGGATTGTATGAAAACATGTCAGTTTGAATCACTCGGTTTTAATACAAAATCACATATATTCAAAAAAATAATGTTTTCAAATGGTTGTTTATGTTGTCTTCAAAGAAGTGCAATTTTGTGTATTTTACGCAAGAAATGGCTCAAAGGTCGAAGTAAAGTTTCAAAAAAACTAACTGTCGTCGGCGTTGTTACAACTTTTTAATATTATGATTGTCTCGATTTTAATGAAATCTCGTATACCAAGATTATAGATTTTTAAAAAAATATTTTTATTTAAAGTACAAAGGATTTTAACTTTATTGTAATCGATCATTTTTTTATTTGTGGAATCTGAAACTTCGATATTGATATTTTTCGATAGACGATGTTAGAAGATAAGCTAAAGGCTACAGATTGGGAGGCCACCAACGAAGCCATTGAAGAGCAGGTGGCTCGGGAATCGTACATTCAGTATTTCCGCGATTCTGAGCGTCGGTTGAAAAATCAGGGACATCCCTTAGCTTGCGGTAGCAGCTCTACAATTACTTCGGCAATGATTTCAAGTCCGCGGTCCTCAAGGCGAGGTTCCTGTTCGCCCAAAGGTTCGCAGTCACCTAAAGGATCTTCGTCTCCTAAAACTACATTCTCACCTCTAGGTACTGAACATTTTGATGAACGAATTGATTTAATAAAGTGCGATTTTAGCGAGCCCTCGAAATTCGTTTGGTTCCGTTCCATCCACCAATAGTTTTAGTAGCGATGGTAATGTAGAAAATGTGCCTGCAACTTGTGTTCCTACAGAAGAAGAATCTCTATTTGCCAAACATTCTCCAAGACGGGTGGAACAGTCTTCTGAAAACGTTGCATTGACGGAATTTGGTACTACTTTTACAGAAGATTATAAAATTCATCAGTCAATTGAACAACAACCTGGACCATCAAATAAAGATAGCTTAGGTAGGAGAACTAGGCGGAATTGGTAACGAATTCTTATGGTGTCGTTTTAGGGCTTGAGGATTTTGATCAGGAAATTATGGCACAAGTTCTCGCTGAATCACAAAAAACTTATTTAGACGAACTTAAACATAAGTCTAAGAAGCGTCATGGATCTCCGGGACCATCAACTTCTTCATAGTTTAATAACTAAATCAATTTAAAATTTTAGTTAAACACGCGCTATTTATTGTTTTTCTACATCAGATATTTAGTTTTTCATACAACCCTGCCCTGAAAAGCTAAAAAAAATGTTTATATAATATACTGTACATTTTTTCCATTGTATATGTTTTTTAGCTTCAACAGGGTCAACTATTTTAGTTGAATTTTTTCGTTTGTTAGAATGAACTCGTTGGTGGTTAAGAAAATTATATCTAAAATAATTATTAATACCTTATTCAAATGGTATTTTAATATTGGCGTAATTTAGATGGGGTTCATTTTATCCAAGATTCTTAAAATTGTTCTTTCACAAAACCACGCTCCTTTGCCTGGTTATCCTGGAACAAAAAATGCTCAGATAAATTCCGAAGCGTGAGGAGTGTTGATGTTAATTATTTGGTGAGTGATGGTGCGAGTGGGCGAACACGTCATTTGAAAAATGCACTGAGGAGGTGTATTTAGTTTTTCAAATCACGTGATTACTTAAACAGAATGAATAGTCAAAAGGGAGATATAAATTTTAAGCTAATTAAATCTACATTTTGTTCCAGGAATTTGTATTATATTGTCGGTTTTTGAAATTTTAAGATTAAAGTGTTATACATTCGTATTTTAAACGGTGAGGAGAGTGGTTAATTATTCAGAGTTTTAATGTAATTTTATTTATTTATTTTAAATCGTATTTATATATAAATTATTATTTTGAACACGAAAATAAAAATTGCTCTGTCTGAACGCTAATATGACTACTATAAATTCTAGGGATAATCCACAGTAAGACTGGTTTTTAGACGGACATTTTAACTCTTAGATTCACTCACAAAATTACATAATACGCATAATCTAGTTGTCTACTCTATCCTGATGTGGATTATCACATATTTGTATTCTATTTTTAGTGTTTCAGTGGAGCTAGCTATTTATTTCATCATAAGTATTTCGTACTTATTGGTTTAAAATGTATTTCATCTTTTTTAGTTGGTTAGGTTAATCTGTTTAATAAAATCGTTGTGATACCTTTGTTTTTTTTTTCATATTTGTGTTTTTATTCTACTCAGATATGATTATATAATTTAATAACTCGTTTTATTAATTAAAAAATTTGGTATATTATAGTATTCTACTCGTTTCTATTAGCTTAATCCTCCTTAATTGCACAGTTAAGACACACCCAAACGATTAACATCGTCAAGGTTGTTTATTATAAAAAATAGTTTAGTCATTTCTCTAGGTAATTTTCCAATTTTATTAACGGTAAGTATTTGCCCTTTAAAAAAATATAACACCAGGCAATCATAGAAAAGTCAAATTTGTAGATGATACCTACAGAGAGGTAATTTGCATGCATATTAGGAAGAAAGTATTTTGCAACATAGTAATGTACTTAATATGCAGATTCGATAATGGTGTGCTCCGAGTACTTAATTACAATGCCAAAAGAGAAAATAAGTAATAAAATTTTGCAATTAATTGATGTACAGACAGGTGCGGACTAGGGCCATTTCTCACACGTCCTTGAACGTGTACGCGCCATTGCGCGCGCAGGCGCATTGATTGTCAGCCAATGCTGACAATCAAACATGTTTAAATAAACCATAGCATCATATATAATTTTATTATTGAAATTTTCTCTAGATATCTCCGAAGCTCAAATTAAAAAATGAATCATTTTGTACACTTAATATTCTCTTTCATTAATTAACTGATCTTTATGAGACTTAAGCTCTATAAATAACTAGATTTGTTCAATGTCGGTTCTCAGGATTTTGAAGTTCTGGCAAATTTCATAATTTATTTTCCAATTATTCTGAGGCAGAAACAACGAAACTAACGTGTCCATTTTTTAATTTGAAGCATCAAAAGTTGAAAAAATTGAAATCATGTGGAACATAACGAGATCAAGTCAAATGACATTTCGCTTTTTCGCAAATATATATTTCGTTTGAATTCTATAAGTGAATTATACGGATTCGCTGCCGGTTTTACGCGGTAAACTGATTTTAAAGTATTGAAACGAGGTTTGCGCTGTTCAAAATGTGTAAGTAAAGTTTGTTGTTAGTGCCTTTTAACTCCACCTACACTTTTAAACCGATTATAATGAATTTAATTATCTCGTATACAATGAGCCATTAAATTTGTCAGTCATATTAACAAAAGTACAATTTGTTTTCGCTTCGCTTTGAAAACGAAGAGGAGTAATTATTTCATCTTAGTTTCTCAAATCAATGGAAATTATGTGAGGGTGTAAATATGTTACTGTGTAAACGTCGCGGTTTAATTTTGGTACATAAACTGCCTTTAGCTTTTTCGATTGGATATTTTCAAGCAGTCTTTTGTCATTGTGGCCGGAGCCGAGATGTAATTACGAAATTTTCACCCTGAAAACAACGACCCGCGTAGCTTTGTTGACATTCATTACTCTGAAACGTTTTGCGAAAATTCAGGATGCGGTTTTGAGTTGAGAGTTTGCGGTTCGTTAGGGCGGGAAAAGAAGTTTTGCGATTTGTCGAGATGCTGGTGAGCGACGTTGCCGCTATTTCTTCGGAATGAGGAACTCGGTGTGGGTGTGTTGTTTATATGTCGGTGGGTAAAGAGCGAATTACCGGAGGGGTCCAAGGTCTCGTGAAATTCGGTTGGGAAGTGTCGGTGGTGGGGCGGCGTATGCGAGTCCGGTCCTGTCGGCGGCGCTGTTGCCAGTTGTTGTTGCGAAGAGAGCGATTTCCAGCGAAAATTAAAAAATTAAGAGCTAATCGGGTTTGATAGTCGCGAGGAGCAGAAGTCCTTTGGTAAATGGCTTAGTATGAAGTCAGTGCGTGAATTAGGGACGAAGACCTTTGGAACCAGTCATCGGTTTGTTGTTGGTAGCAGTTCTCGGTAGGACGTTGTAATTTTGACGGTTGTGTGGCAGCTAGGCTATCAGTTTTATCGCAGTTAAACTGTGATAAGTAATATAGCAATTATATGAACACAATAAACGTTTGCAGCAGGTGAACAAGCGCACGAGTGTATAGTAATGTTGTGTGTTCTCTCATGCGTGTAGAAGTGCAACATTTATGTTAGGAGCCCGAGGAAAATAAAGGAAATTCGGAAAAATGCCTCTGTTTGGGAAAGAAAAGAAAGCCAAGAAAGATGGGAAAGATTCAGACAAACTGCCTTCAATTGATGACAAATATTACTTGAAAGAATTACTTGGCACGTAAGTTATTGTTTTGCATCTGTTGACATTACTCTAACCTCTATCTGTTTTTTTAGGGGCGCCTTTTCCGTTGTCAGGTTAGCCGAAAGCAAGGAAAGGCCAGGGCAAATGTACGCCGTCAAAATAATCGACAAAAAAGCTTTAAAAGGTAAAGAAGACTCGCTCGAAAATGAAATTAAGGTGCTACGAAGGTAAGCTCCAACAACCAAACAAACCACGTTATTTTCAGAATGTTTACCTGAAAGAAACACCACTTTTCACTCCAAACTCAACAAATAACACCTATAATAAACCTCGGCATAATAAATCAAAGCTCAATTCTTACACTACATAAAACTATTTTCCACCCAAAATTCCACAGTCAAAATAACTCGAAACGAGATTTTTATCCACTTCCAGGAGCGGCGATTAAATTATTATGGCCCCATTAAACTCACAAGTACCACATAAAAAAGTATATTTAGCAACACAATTTTCAAAAATTTTAATTCAATCCTAGATCAAACAAACTACTATAACGACAGCGCCCCAGTTGTTCCAATTTAAAACATGTAATACTCCACATTCCTTTCAATATTATAATTAAAATTATTGTGGATTAAAAAATCGCCGTAATTGTAGAAAGTTCATCACTTCAGCATGTTTATAATAATCGCACTCTAATTAGAGTCAATACCGGGTTATTATTGTATAAAAGAGTTAATTCTCCATAAAACGGTTTAATAATCGACGGAAATATGTATTTCATGGTTGTTTTACCATTTTTTTATGTTTTTATAATGACGACATTGTATCAGTTTGCAGCTGCAAAATTAGTAGAAAAATCATCTTCTCAGTCAATTTATTTCGCTAATGATGACCGGTTTAACGGAATGCCAGTTCATTAAATAACAGTCAAAACATTGTTTTTTTTTTTAATTAAATTTTTACATTACGGTTTTTAAAGATCATTTAAATATGTCTTTTTATGGTGGTTCTTAATCATGTTATATTGTCCGATGGATTGGTGTAAAAAATATTCGGATGTGGTTTTATTGTATATTTTTATTTATTTACATTGGTGGTGACGTTTATGGGCCATTGTCTGTTTCGTTTATTCCATCTTCTGTGCCATTTTATATCGCTAAAGCGATAAAGTTGTTGCGTGGTCCATTTTATTTTTCCCGTAGTTTTTAGTTTTTGACAATTTGATTAATCGAGACGATGTCATAATGTGATTAATGCAGGGAAGTGAAATATAATTTAATTTTGAATCCAATAAAAAAAGTTAAAAGCAATTCGAATTAGTCACTGAAAAGTAGCGTTCTAAATTATTTACGAGAATATATCTAAAAAGCACTCAATATCCGGCTCAAGGTGGCAGTTTATTAAATTCAAATTTTCTGCCCTTTAACCAATTATTATTCGACGAAATTACTGGAGGTAGAGCACGCGTTCTTTCAATAATAAAGTTAATATTTAAATCGTGTTGAATTTGTTAGGGAAAGAAAAATTTTATAGTTAATCGATTGTTTGTTTTGTTTTATATTACCTTGCTAACGCTAAAAAAATCGGTTTTATGGTTGAAAGACCTTCAATTGCGACGAATCGAGGGTTAAAGTTCTAAACAGAATTAGAACCATGAAGTTGTTCAGGATGTGATGATTGTCTCGAAAAGCGTAATTTTTGTAACCGAAATTTTTAAAACGTCATCCCTGGCGATAATCATCGGGAAAAAATGTGGGACAGATTATCGATTTTCATCTTAATTAAGAAAGTATAATTTGTAATAAAAAGTAGGGTATAAGCGTCTCACGTGCGTATTCAGAGCCAAACACGTAAGGAAATAACATGTAAAACGGTAATAATTGAAATTGAAACTAAATTTGAAAACGCAATCGAGCCGTTTGTGTTTTTCTAAGATCGAAGCTAAATCATTTTCCAATGTCATAGCTTCGTTTGTATAATGTTACGTTAATGTTGATATTGGTAATTACATTTGCGATAATGACGATTCAGTTTACAATAAAAATTAGGTAGGTTTAAGCCGAGAAGGAGTCAAGGTTATTTTCTTATCAAAAATCGCTTGTTTGAACCATCAACAAAAATTTTATCGAATCATTCATTCGAGTAGCGTAATCGATCTTATTTTTATTTTTCTCACTCAAACATTCAAAACATTTTAAAAGGCTGCTAACCTTACCCTCATTTAGATTTAAGATAAAATGCGTCCATTTTTTATTTGTGTTTGTCGTTGACAAAGTGCTTTTATTTATTTTTTTCATTTTGCCCTAGCAGAAGTTGCCAAATTTTGTGAACCTAATAAGGAGAGTCGACCTCTAAACCATCTTTCTCTATATCACGTTAGAAAGCCCGCATTTCACATAGCCTTAATCTCCCCTAATCTGTGGTAATTTATTATGATGATTTTGGCGAAAAAACATTGTTATCCTTCCTTTTTAAATATTTTAATTAGTTTCCAGTAGAAGAAATGTGGTTAAAAGAATCCGATTATACGTTAACTTGAGCACATAGTCGTTATAGGTTAATGTTACAAATTAGCTGTTATGTAATCTAAATATAAACAGGCTGTTTTAATTAAGTAAATAACTATAAAATTTGGGAATTATTAAATGGCGTTGGTATTAATTATTAATAAAATAAAATTCACCGTTGTTGTTTGTTGTTTACTGTTGTAATAGCAATAAATTAAGCTAAGCGCAAAATTTACGCGCATGCGTTTGTCTTTTATTGAATAATTAAGTTTTCACCTGTTGATTGAAAAGGGATAATATATTAATTATTGCGCCACCTAAAGAAGGTACAGTAGTGGTACTAATTGACAGAATTAAATTACACCTTTATTTTATAAAACCAATTTCTTGTGGTAATAGAACACAATAGGATAATTCGAAAGCCGATATTACTTTACGACATCTAGATTTCGCTTCCTAAAATTTTAGATAATGAACTATTTAGTCAATTATACACGCATCTGTTCTTTGTTCTCGTAGAGATCTTTGAATAACATGATCAATATTTTCTTGAGGTGTCTCATCTCAAATCTCTTTGAAGGTGTAGAAGCTCCTTTAACCCGCGTCTCATTAGCAAACCGCGTCTTTACGCATGTCGTCACACAAATAACTACAATTACAATTGATCAAAATTGTGATATACAGATGAAGTCAACTGCCGGCACCCCGTACGAATAATGAATGTTTGTAGTGACTTATCTAAAGGGGAATTGGCACCCTTTATGGCTTTTGTTAGCCAACAAACATAAGATGCGATCATTTAGAGATAAAGTAAGCATAAATATAATGGATTTTTGTTGTACGATGGCCAACCAAGCGTTGTGGTGGAGCTATCGAATTTTGGCGTTGCGATTTTGAGTGTCAGGTAGACGAACTGTATAAGCGTTTTAGTGTGTATCTTCATGATGGAATGTAAAATTTAAAGCATGCATTAAAATATAAATGAGTGTATAAGAGCTTGTGATGGGATTACTCGTTCATTACTCATCAACATCTTTCTTGAAATTTTAATTATTTACTTAGTCTAATGAAATGTATATTTTGCAAAAAGTTCTAAAAGATGTTGCTTTCGTTTAGTTTGACAGTGTATTAATAAAACATTTTTTTAATACCACAAGTTGGAGCGAATTTATGAAATTTAATATCTTTTATCGTTGGGGAATTAAAACTTTCGAATTATTTTCGTGGTTTTCATGGCTTCTTACTTTATTAAAACATTTTTACTGGTACATTTTAAATCACATTACGCCACTAATTTCCTCATATTAAAGTTGTCACATAAATGTGCAATATATACATCATATTTCTGTAAATTGAAAATATCTCAAAATTAGAAATAAGCAAGCTGAACTAATCATGAGTGATTATAATTTATTGGTGTCACTAATCGTTGTTATAAATAACATAAAAACATGTCATACATTCGTTGGCTGTTTAATAATATACTGAATTTTAACGATAAACATAAACATTTTTACTAGATTTGTCTGCGCAACAGCTGGGGTAACGATTCGTCAACCGTGGTCAATAATATGGTCATCAACCTTTAAAGTCACGTGTTTTTTTTGTTTTTTTTTTTTTAACCTGTAAAATTAAATCTCCCGTTTATAAAAACTGTACGTGACTGACGTCACGAATGCGTGCCTCTCATAAATATCCAATAGACAGACGTACTGCCTACATTTTTGAAAACATCGCTAAAGGAAAATAAAAGTCGCTGTATGTTAGGTCAGGGTTTAACGAAAGTGCTAACATTGAATGGATGCGACATAAAATTTTGTTCGAATTTGCGGTTTTTATGTAGCGAGTCTCGCCATTGTTGTAGTTTTAAATAATAATGAATAAAATAAAGAAAACGTTGACTTTTAATGTCACTTTTAAAGTAGTAGTTAAAGTACAAGACATGATAATAGTAAGAGTAATGGTAATTGACGTACATGTAAGGTGAATAATGAGATAATGTTTAAGTGTATAATATACACACAAGTGACCATGAGCTCATGTTTAGTTAATATTACCACTGAATGTTAATGTTACTATTTAAACGAAATTATGGAAAAAATCTTGTATTTGGTAATAAATTGACTAGTAATTCATCGTTAAATAACATATGTTCTAAAACTTCCCATAACTGCTCAACAAATTGTTTTTCATTTAGAGAAATATTTTCGACTGTGTTTAAAAAGGTGGCAAACTGACACATAATGTGAGGAGCCAACGAAGTCGATTAAACCACCAGACTGAAAAAATAAGGTAGGCGTACCTCAGAGATGTATTTTAGGACCCACTTTTTCTAAGCGTTGTTGTGTAGTTGATAATCATTAGCGTTTCAGATAGTATTGAAAAATGCTAAAAATACGAACTTTCGACCGTACTAAACATGGAAATTTTCTTTTTAACACACCTTAGTAACTTACCCTTTGATAAGGGTAGGGTTTTCACCGACTAGGAAAATCTATGGATATTTTTAACTTCATTTATTTTCATGAGTGAACTTTAAAATTTTTTGAAGTCTTCCTTAAATGTAGAATATATGTTAATTCAATCGTTAAATGTATTCAAATTTGAATTAATTTAAACGCTTACGAAATTATTCATATATTGAAATTTGTCAAAGATCAACTGGTTAATTTGTTTTTCTTCATATTAAAGGATTTTTGTTAAGTACGTCGTTTTGCATTTATGACCGCCTTACATCTCCGATAGAATTAATCGAATTTTTAAAATCAGCCGAAAGAGGCTTGTGCTAATGGAAAAAACAGAAGAGGCCAGAACAAAAACACACTTTTTCGTAATCTAGGTAAAATTTGACCCAATGTTTGTGGTTTATAGTGACAATTTCTGCAGCGGTTACATTTCCCGGATAATTAATCTTGCGAAATGACATCACTACTTTATCTGTGCATTCATTTTATACGGCGTAAGTCATGTAGAGGAATACGTATTTCAAAATTATATTGCGACTTAAGAAAGTTTTGACCCTAACCCTTGAATGCTAGACTGAGCTTCGTGGTGTTTATTAAATTTATTTTTGACTAAATCAATTCGTGAGTTCAGTTCGAATTAAAAATAAACCAGGACTTTTACGTATTAAAAATTATGCGAATAATATGTGCGATGGGTTCAGGAACATTTTCCAGAAAATCAATGTTTGCAATAATCCATGCGATTTTTATAAAAATCCTCTTGGACACCATTTTCAGCCAATAAATTAGGCACGATGTCAACCTTATTTTTTTTATCATTATCATTTTTTACATCCAGATCACAAATAGAGTCAAATCCTGCGCAAAATCAACCAAGTTTTTATTTATTGTAATCGAAAACATGCCGTGCGCATAAATTTGATGAAAAATTGTTAATTATTACCGTTAAAAAAATATTTAATAACACCTCTGTTATTAGTTCAAGTAAAAAGTGGAAAACGGAGATATAATTAAAGTGTAATTTTTATAAAAATAAGTTCAAAGGAGAGGTGGAATAACCAGTAATAAGTAAATTTTCCAGAAGAAAAACAATAATTTTAAGAAATGATTTATGAGCTACAAACTTAGTTATTATATCGAAATATGAAAAATAAAACGATGGGATTTGGATAGACGTTTAATGTCACAAAGGTAGAACCTTAAAACAATTAGGTAGTACTTTTTAAATTACTACTTGATGCCTTTATTGATTTATTGAAATTTGTATGAAAAATAATGTTATTGAATCGAATATATTTCGAGGTTGTTACGTAAACAAGTTTTGCATTTTTTAACTGCGACATAGACCAGACAGTACAATTACAAGGAAGAACTGAATTATGTGAAGTTTTGTTGAATATTTTATTCTAATTTATTTACTTGATACCTATCATTAGTATAAGACCACTGTTTTCCCAGTCTAAATCAATCAATTTTTTTGAATAACTATTACCAAGTATTTCAAATGAAATATTTTCCTGTTACAATATGGACGATATTTATTATGTATTCTGTAAGTTGCATTTTTTTCGTATTGAAATAATTAATATTAGACATAGGTATACAGCATTTACCTAGTTTCAATTTAATTGCCAGCTCGCCACTTTACCTTCAAAATTTGAATTAGTACAATTGTTTTCGAAAAGTATTATATGGTATAGGTTTTTTATTATAATAAATGAATATAGTGGAGATAAATATCCAATACAGAAACGGTTAAAACAGACATATATGCTGTTGCAAAATTAATTGGAAAAGAAATAATAGCCGAAAGTTTTCCCAAGCGACTTTGTAATAACAATTTACTTACAAACAGGAGAGAAATAATGTTCCGACGGAAAAGAAAGTTTTTTTCCTCAAGAAAAACCAAGCGTTTTGCGACATTATCTTCTGAAAGTAAAATAAACAAGTTTTTAATAAAAAAGGATGTCGGTAGTCTTTTTAATACCCTTATAAAGTTCAATTTGTGTCAACATTTCCCTGGCGTTATTGGCATTAAAGCAAAATTATGTTTTTTGTTAGTCTCTTTGAGTCCGTTTACAAAGTAGAACTTGTTGATGTTCAAATAAATACATTTCAAGACAGTTACTGATGCAATAAGAGTTATTTTTGAAAAATTTTTAAGAAAAGGGAGATGTACGTCTTACGAGCCTCTCACTTTAGAATGGAATGATAAGCAATGAAGAATGGTAGTGAAGATTTAAAAATAATGCACAGAAACAGTTACATTATCGAAATAGATTGTTTAAGGTGGAACAGTAGTTACTGTAAATTTGCCAGGTAGGGGAATAAAAAATCTGCATCCCAGTTGGCTAAAGAAAATGGAATGGAATTTCAAAGTTAAAAGTTGTAATTGTTTATATATAATAATTAATATTGCGACTCGGATTATAATCCATTAAAATATATTATTTAACAGAGGGGTTGTTGTAGTATAAAAAGACATTAATTATAATGATTACTACAATTTGTAACGACCGACTTAGGGGCTGCATTATAATCCCTTTTTCTAGATAAAAATGTTTTAATAAATCAATTAAAATTAGAATGTTTTTTTATTTATTTATTTACTATTGTATGAAAATCGCAAAATTTTGACTTACACATAATGAGAATAAATGCACTATGAGATAGAAGGTCTACTTTAGCCTTTAATTTATTTACTTCATTATATTTCATTTACTTATTATTTTATTTACTTAATATAATTTATTTATTTAATTTAATATATTACACTCTGCATTTTGCTTACGAATTAGCGTTTTAATATTTTGATATAATTTTGAAAAGTACTGGTTAAATTTGTGTAACACTTGGCACATTACTGTTAACAATCTACAGAATTCTTTTTCTATATCATTCCATGGCATAACACAAATTGAAATGTTTTGAAACAATCAGACTATTTATATTCTATATTTAATTGCACCTACCTAATTATATAATCATACTGAAAAATACACTTTTATTTATTGCAGATAATGAAAAACAGTGACAGGAAGATTAAGTGGATTTTCCACAACAACAAAAGCTTTCGTATTAGTTCGATCAAGACAATATAAAATTTCTGTAAAAATACTTGGCTTGATATCGTGCAAAATGTCATATTTGTTTGATTATTTTTTGCATATTGTTCACTTTTATTTATTTATTTATTCATTTATTCGATGATAAACATAATTTGTTCCGCGATAACAGATTTTTATTATTTTATTATTTTTCCTTATACACACAATAACGGCATTAAAATGCGATCGAATTTTTATGCAATAAAATGCCAGATTTTCGAATTAGCGATTTTTTAAATCACAACTGCAATAAGATTCGTTATTTAAGTCGCTATAATTGGATGCTACATGCATAGATATGGTATGATCAAATTAATTTTGCACAGCGGCGTGCTGTAAATTCGCCATTTGTTGATGAGTACTGCCCCAATTTTCATAGTGAGATAGGATCGGTTCATCAGCAAATGACTCGTTTATAGCATGCACTATGCAAAATTAATTTGATGATATGATAGAGCACTGTTCGACTCCGTAAGCGATCGAATGTGAGATGTGAGGAAACCAAGAAACCCAACTACATTTACTAATAGCCACCGCCAGATGGCATAGGGTAGGTCAGAGTGGAGTTGAGTGGCCAGTCTCCTTTCCATCCCTTTTATTAATTCTATCACATTCTCACCTCGCTTGTTTTATTTCTTGCAACAATTAGCAATGTTGGCAATTCGCATGTGGGTAAAGCGCCTTTATGAAAATAATGCTGCTAGTAAATTGAACAGCTTTAAGTTGATTTTACGGTTTATTGATTTTGCATCGGAGTCTGTTTCACTTCCGGTTTGTTTTGAGTGGAGATGTCAGGTTTCCGGAAATTTATCATTTGGAAATATGTATTTCCGATATAAATTTCCGTAAACGTACAATATCATCCGAAGTTTATGAAATTAAAATGAGAACTTCCAAGAAACATATTAAAGTTGACAATTGCTTGAACATGAATTTTGGTCTGATTTATTATTTAATTTTATATTTTTTGGAAACAGTCGAATCTTATTTGATTTCAGTTCACTCGATTTTGCATGCCAATACAATTACAATTAACAACAGATGCTTTTGTCCACAGACATTGCCAACCAAAACATTATTCAAAGAGACCGCTACACTTACAAATTACTGACCCGCATCGATTTGGATAGTCCACGAGTATGGATTTGGTCAAGTTTTTGCAGATTCAAATTCATAAAGAAGAGCACTCAAAAACAAACCACGTAGTGGTTCTAGTAAACGACGTATTTGTTTCTTAAAAAACATTTAACAATTACAACAAATGTAACTACTATATACCACAATTTTAAAATTACATTGCATGAATTACATGAATGTGGATATCAATTTCATGTATTATCCAAATATTAATCTGTATAATGAAAAACCACGTTTAACGGATGAATCTAATTCTCCAATTATAAGATCTTTGTTAAGATCATCCATTATTCATTTTATTATAAATACAGTTTCGATTGTTTTAAAATGTAATGATTCATAGTTTGGTTATGGACTGACTGTGGGGGATTTTCTACATAACTGGTAAAAATTTATTTCATCGAAATAGTGAATTATAAAAATTTCAAATTAGAACTGAGGAATAGCCCGTTTCGCATATCAATAGTTACGTAACTTTTGAAAGTCGAAAGAGGTAAAAAGTCACTGGCAAGAATTAAGACTTACGTAAAATCTTTAAAAATTAGTTAAAAATCCAATTATTAAGAAACAGAAAGTATTGAAATAGTATTCGAAGATGAAACGAAACAGCTGAAAACGTAATTGCAGTGTGTGAATCAATCACAAGAGTAGAAGTACTATCTAACAGCCACCCACAGTAGTGGCCAATATTCCATCACCTTCTGGATTTTTCGCAATATCACAATTTTGCAAAGCTAATTTTGTACAAATGCTTTGCAAACATGTTGAATGGCATATATTATATATCAACATAATTTGTAATCGAGTTATCCATGAAAATATTTTTGTAAGTCGTTTTTTATATGATATGCTTAATTGTGATACCTAAATTACATTACTTGAAAAGAAAACGATTTTAATCGCTTAACACTACTGAAAATTCTCGATAACTTAATATTTTCAATAAATAAACAGAAACTATAGCCTTTGGCATTTTTTGTAATTAATTTAAATTTGTTGTCAGATTTTTGGTAACCATTTGTTGGCACCTGAAACACTGCTACGCTGCCTTCTCAATAGGTGTCCTAACCT
>QDEB01098062.1:0-18965 GCA_004193795.1 Asbolus verrucosus | reverse complement strand
GGAAACTAATAACTCAGGCGCTATGTAACCGTTTTTGATTTTCTTTCTTTTGTTTGCCTCCATTCGATGTTTGTGACAAACTGACAAAATTTATCTTAATTAATAATGAAGGGGGGCTGTGCGCCCCCCACAACCCTTTAAGCTATATTTCCCATTAAAGAACATAGATCTACAAATTTGACAAAGAATCCGTACACAAAATTTGAACTCTATAGGTCAAAGCATTCTCAAGTTATCAACGTGACATGAGCCCTGAAAGGAAAACGAGCGAGAGTCATGGACAAGATCAATAGTACTCTTCGCTAATGCTCGTGCGCTAAAATGTTCTTTTAATTATTTCTATTGGATAATCAAAAAAACCCAAAATTTTATCATTTTGCACTAGAGCACAGATAAAAAAGCAACGAAGGAGCTCTTTAGGGCGAACCATGTTCAAATTCGAATTTAAATTTGATATTGACAGAGAATATATAGGCTATCTCATCGTTAATGACATTTGGAATAGTTGAAAATGGGGTGGATAACGTTTATTTAATTTCCGTTGCATTCTAGTGAAATTAAAAAAAAAAATTGTAGATATTTTAATATTATAGTTATCTACTTTAAAAATGTTAAAATTTTGCAATTTAGAAATGCCAGTTTGAAAGGAAACCAAGTTTCACGCATCAATTATACTACTACCGTATTCTCGTCAAAAAATTCCTAAAGATTTTTCAATGAAGTTGCAATAACTGCAAACAAAAAAATTGATAATGAACGTTAAAAATTATACAAAATTGTTCAGTAAACGTCTTCCATAAGCAAAAAATAACGACTTCTAGCTCTTTGTTAACCGTTTTAACCCTCTAAATTTCAAAATTCTATTCTGAAATAAGTCATTGTGGGCTAGCGGTATGTGTAAAAGTTTCATTTCCATAACAGAGTTACTATTTTTGGAGACTGTGTTTTCAATATTGATTCTTTTAATGTCTAGAACATATTCACAAAATTTGATAACATTATTCTGAATCAAAGCAAAGATGAAAATTGATGAAAAAAGTACAGAATTTGATGACATTATCTTGAATTATTACAAATGGTCAATCGAGAGTAGTTTCACAATTTTCGATAACTCAGATCTTTTCGAGAAAATCAACGAACACACTGAACGAGAGAGACGTCTCCAACATCTCTTCGCTGATGTTTGTGGCTAAAAAATCTCTTTCGTTGTTGTTGCAGATCTTAACCCGACGTAATCTCACAAACTGTATCCGTTTCATTGTATTCTAAAGAACGAAAATATCTGAAAGAAAATCTTACCCGAGTGTGCTTTTAAAGTTATTTGGCATTTTCAGTATACTATGTACATTTCTGTACTTAATAACTCAGGATCTTGTAATTAATATCATGTCGAAAATGTTAGACGTGTTTTCTATCTCTGACCTACGTAATGAAATGTTTCCAAAAAACTGATTACGTCAGTCAGAAAGTAACAGAAAGTTAGAAAAATTGTTCTTTGTCGAGATTTGTTGTTTCGTTTCTTAACCAACTTAATAAAGCGAGGGTTGAGGTTCGACCCTGCTGTATAAAGAAGTTTGAGTGGTGATAGAGGAGCGAATGGCAGTATTTATTACAGTCAAATGAAGAGTCTTCAATACTTGAGCGAGTTTAGAAGAATAATAAAATTGTTATGGGAGGCGACGCGCTTGTAAAATTCATCCTGTATATAAAAAAAATCCTGATTTAAAGCTTCTATAGGAAACACTTACAACTATAAGACCCGCATCAACACAAAGGGAAAGGTTTTTTCTATGGCCGGATATTTTATTTCAAAGATACGGTTAAGTTTAAGGGTATTTTATTTCAAAGACACGCTCGAATCTAAACGGCACGTCCATCCAACTCAGAAAACGCTACTGTTGCGGCCGAACACTTGACAAAATAATTTCTTAAGTGTTGAATGCTACATATTTTCATTTTTGGCTGGGTCTGCGAGACTTTCTGATTTCGGTCAGTGAAACTTTAAATTTCTCTTCGTTTTAATTATCAAAGATAAAACACCCAAAGACATTCCGATTGACTCAAGGTTGTCATTGTTAAGCGGATTTAGTAACTCGTCTTTCGCATTATCGGATGGTAATCAGATATATCACAGCAGATCCCCGCATAAAAATTTTATCCTCTTGTGTTTATAAGAATAGAACACCAGAACGCGTTAATCAGCTGTAAATAATAAGACTCGAAGATAATAAGAAAATGGGGTCATATATCATCAACTGATATTTACGTCGGAGAGGAGATCTCCCAATATAAAGCTTCACCAATAACTAAATGACGTAAGGAGAAAATAACCTTGCAAGCTCCGAATCGGAGTCATTTTTAAGGGTTTATTGTTCTGAAAGTGACATTAATAAGGGTTACACCGTAAATTCCACTCACCTTGAACGAGTCGACAAAATTAGCAATAAGCGGAAACACGACTTCTAAAACCTTGAACTGAATGGAATCGTGAAAAATAGCACTGTAGATGTACTTAGAAGTTCTTAGCTGTTGAGTGGCATAATATGAGGAGCTAGTAATGTGATGCGAATAATGGAATCGATAGCAAAAAACAACTCGGAAGTTTAGCTTAAAAATAAAACATGAAAGAAAATATGGCAGTTGATAAATGTGATAAGAGTATTACTGATTATTTTTAGTTCAGAATTCCAGTTTTTTCATCTCCAGTCGGCATCCGCCCCCTCTGTCACATGACACTACATCATATCGGGATACTAAAATGGTCCCTTTTTTTACGGTTAGTAGTGTACATTCTATATAAAAAAGGTCAAGGAAAGTTTTATACAGTTATGTCCATGTTCCTCTCTCAATGGAAGCAATAACCCTTCAAACAGCAGGGGAAAAATATTTCATCGCTCAACTTCCAAATCGTTTATCGTAAATTTTTTAATTTAAGGAAGTATTTAATTTAGCCTTTGTTATGCAAAATTGTTCATTCGTAAACAAAACATCTGTTTTAGCAAGTCATGGAAATAAAAGATAACCGAATGCAAAGTAGTAGGAGCTGTTTGTTACTAAACGAATCAGAAAGTTTCTATAAAGTTATGTTGTACGTCCTGTCTGAAGCATAACACTTTAAAAGAAACGTGAAGAAACTTATTCTTTCTGCTCTTGCTGAGTTGACTCACTAAAAATAAATTTATTGATTATCACTACTAAGAATGAAGTTTCTCCACTCGTGGTCTGCTGGAAAATGTTCAGCAACAACTTAACGAAAGAAAAATGGGAAATCGTAAAAATATCTTAGTAAACACAAGTCGAGAATATAGCAAAACGGCTGTACTGTAAACTTCTTGGTGCAAACTTTCATGGGATCGATAACAACTGCACGAAGTCCACCAAGCAATAAACCGCATTATCATTGGCTTGGCAAAATTTCCATGTTTTTAAATCAGACGCATAACACAGTGATATTCAAATTTTATAAAAAGCTCAGCTGCTAGAACACGAATTTCTTAGAAAAACTCCCAACCAACAATATACGACAGAGTTTTTGTCCCATTTTCATGAATTTTGGATTCGATCTTTCTGCATTGAATTCATTCTTTCACAGAGCTTTGCTGAAAACTCCAACTAGAACGCCTGGACGTTGAAACTAAAATCGCTTGTCCTTCTACAGTATTATTTTAAATTGGATACAAGATCTGTAACTTGTAATATTACATTTACATAAAAAAAGATTTATAATACTAGTTTCCTTTAGAAAAGTACGATTAGTTTGTACTTAACTTTAGAGTTGTTTAATAAGTTTAGTCAAAATCGGATAATTATATCAGTTATTCTTTGTTCATAAAGAGAACCAATTTTTTTTCTTATATACTGTATCTTTTGTTACTGGTGCAATACATTTAAGATTTAATCATATTAATTTGAATTTGGAGGAAAATTTCAAATACACTGTTGTGTTCTAAATTTTAGTTTGATGTTGAAAATATATTTCAAAAATATTTTCAAATAAAATTTGGTTTTTAAAAAATATCAAAAGTTTGCAAAATGTGGATAAAAATTAAAACATTTTGCATGCACAGCGAGTTCCTTCCATATTAGCTCCTTTAGAAAATATTTCGACAAAAACTGTACAAAAACCTTTTAAATGTTTTCAAAAATGCGTAATTTGTCCGACTGTTCATTTTTTGATAGAATATAGCAAACAAATTTTAGCAACTAATTTAGGACACTAAGAAAGACATCGATGACAGTTTTTAATTAAACTTAAAATTGATACTCATTTTTGGAAAATTGTTCCATATAAAGTGAGAATACTTGAAACAGCATAGGGGAAAAATTTTAGCACTATATATGTATAGTACGTTAATATAATTTGACAAATTGCTAGGAAAATATAAAAAGCAAAAATGAGGTAATCCTTATGAGCTGCAGGGAAAATAAAAATAAATATATTAAAAAGGCCCGAAACAAACAAACCTTTTAACAGGAAAGAGGGTTAAATGGCAGGTTTTTTTAAATTCTAATTTTAACCCAGAAAAAATCTGATATAGGTAAGTATTACATTTCTGTATTAATTTTCTGTTTATTTACCAGCATACGGCTAAATCCTTTTTTACGAATAATTTGAGTTAAAAGGTTGGCAGCAGTGTAGTACATTCAAGATGAAAGGTTTTTTGATGAGTCAGCTGAAACAAACAACCAGATTTTCAACGTCAGAACTTTATAAGTGTAAATCTCCCCGGATCACTCAAGTGGCAGGTTGAAAAGTCTTTTATAGCATGTTTCCAATCATTCATTATGGGAGCATTGCTATTTTTTAAGCTTCTGTTGATTAAGATTTCGATGGTGTAATTTCCCGAGCTAGTAACCGCTTAGGTCGGGACCAAAGTCATCATAGAGTTCAAAGAATTTCTTTTAAGTGGAAAAGAAAGAAAATCTAAATTGCAGAATGCAACCTGATTGCCTGGAGGATTCTTTATTTTCATCTATGAAGCCGAGCGATCGCGTTTTGACAACAGCGAAACCAAACGTGAAAGGTCAACAGTGAAATTGAAGTATTTTATGAGAAGCATCTATAATATTCAAACAATATTTTCTAAAGAATTCAAGAAGTTATGATTTTATTGAAAAATCAACTTCCTTCGCCATATTTTGAATAATGTTAGCGGAAAGTCATATAAAATTCACATTGTTGAAAGTTTTCATAATAAAATAAATAACTCGACAATGTCAATCGGGAAAACACCCTTCAGGCGAATAAAGTTATCAACCGTTGCCATATTTAGCATGAATGAGTTCAGGAAATTACTTCCAACTAACGATAACTACCCTTTTTTAACACCACAAATAAATCGTAAAAAAATTACCATATAAATGAAAACTACCGAAGACCTTCGGGGGGTATCATGTCGTTGCTTCAGAAAAGTGATTAAGGACTGTTACTGGTTTTTTATGGACCATAAAACACCTAAAAAGCTGGAAATCTCATACATTTTCCCCTAACACACATCTCCATATGGCATGTCAAAAATGGTGAAAGTTTCATTCCAATAATTATCCCCAGGAAGCGCCTATACAAAATGAGGAAACCTTTCAACAGCCTACTAAATTGAGGCGGACGTGAAAAAATAAGGATAAACACAGAAAAAAACACTTGTTATAAACTTTATCAAGTTCATAATTACTACGAAAGTTTTCAATTTTTATCATGACCTTTAACGAGTCCCTGCTCGCTAATCCAAAACTTTAAACTGATGAAATGCAACCAGACATGTGTTAAACCCCCCAGTTTTCAAACAAATTCAACAACTCTACAGCACGAAATTCATTCATTAATTTGTCCATTTGTTTATGTTATTGCACATTTATTTGTTCAATAACTAAATTAATATTCAATTATTCCTATTTACCAGTAATTATATCATATTGTTCGCACATCCATTAATTCTCAAATATGTGTAAAATGCACAATATTCACACCATGTTTTTAAATCAATTTAATTAAAATGAAAACTCACATATCATTATCAATTTTATTTTTTATTTCAAGTTATGTAGGTTTTTTATTTCTACTGCTTCAGATGAACGTATTTAATTTCATGAGAGATTTATATGATAAAATACTCGAAACAATTATTCTGATAAAACTGCAAAGGGTATTTAAAGAGAGGAATAGGAAGATATAGATAATAAGAGATAATTAAAATTTTAATTCGTTTGAATTTTTAATGTTTCGAATAGTTTAATAGGTTTAAAGTCAGGCATGAAGGACCAAGTTTGAAAAGAGCAATTCCGAACAACTGTTTCGCTGTTAATTTTAATTTAGTTCTGTCACGCTTTGTCACATCATTGTCTGATGGTCTAGACCAGCCCTGTCCATTTACAGAATCCATGCTTCTCCTTCACCCACTTGACACACGCAACAGTTAATTGGGTGGAATGTTTACTTGTAGGGGCAAAACAGGTCGCAATTAAATATAGTTGCATTGTTTTACAATTCCGCTCTTGTGAAACACGTTAATTCCGTTAGAAAAGTTTCATTTTCCAGGGAAAAATGTTAACCATAAACACAATAATTCAAGAAAACGCTCGCTCGAATTTAATTAAAACATAATTGTCGTTTAGCAAATTCTCGAATTTAATTAAGGTGCATGCACACGGTAGCGATAAATTCTGTTTGTCAGACGGTCCCGCGACTGTTTCAGTTTTATGCATTGTCACTTCAATCGTCTCACATCGCAATTATTGTGTTATTTTTTCCGGTTTTCCTTACTCTCACCAAATGGCCATGACACAGATTTGTTGGGTTAGATAAACGATTCACAAACAACACACTTTTTTTGTTAGAGATAGAGCTTATTCTGCTGTAATGACAGTTGACGAAATCGAATAGAAAAGGTCATGAAGGGTGAGAAACTGTGAGCATTGAGGCGAATGTTGACAGCAATATTGATGTTCCAGTCCACCTACTGCAAGGTTTCTAATTACATACAATATACTTTTCATTTTGCTTTATTGAGTTTTGTGATTGTTTTTATTGGATATTAATGGTTCAGTAATCATGCTAGGTATAGATTATCTCATTTAATATAGTTTCAACAAAGGAATATTAAGATGGAACCGAGACAGCATTGAAATTCTCCGTCTTTGCTATTAAGCAAGTGAATTTAGTCAGCTTCTGGTTAGACTCGCCTTAAAAGGATTTGTTTAACTAATTATGTTATGTCTTAACTATATGTTCATTTCCTACGTCAGATTAACATTAACAAGGCTGCTGCTTTTACCGCAAAGCAGAGATTAAAGGATTTAGACCTGAACAGCATATTTAGCAACCAATAAAGCTATTATATCGCCAAAATAAAATAACATCCTTGGACAATTTTTTTCTTGGTTGTAGGGTAGATCGTAACACACAGATTGCAGATTATTGATTTTAACTAGTCGTATATAGTAAGTTGTAAATATTGTTATGAACGGAGAATTCCATATGGAAACCCAGAAAATTCAAAATGGAAGTAAAATTATGAGATAGGACCGTACCGTCTTCATATAGAAATCATCGTAGTGTTACTAGGGGAATTGGACAGAAACCGCAATGAGAAAGCCAAAAGGATCCTCCAGGGTCAAAAATAGTTATTATAAATTATAATAGTTTATGATTGCACAAGGTTAGAAATGTAAATCTTGTACGAAATTTTACCTTATTCGTTAAAAATGGAACAGAGAACAATTACACTGGTAAACATTTAATTCAATAAAAGGTTACTTAAAGCTTCTCTTTTAATGACAGGAAATTACTGCTTAATGCTTATTAATATAATTTAGTCGTTTATCAAATTAACTTACAAGGTCTAGCTCTATATTTTTACTTCAAGGAAAATTTGTCGCCCACTCTAAAAATTAAGCTCATTGGGTTCTAACCTGAATCCTCTTGCCGTTTAATTGCGTCAACATGACCCAAACTATAAATTTTTAAACACTTTTTTAAAATTTTATTTTCATACAGTCTATCTTCTAGCCGAGACACTTCAACATTTCACAACAACTCTCACTGTAACATTTGCCAGCGATATTATACAGTGTATTCAATAAAGATTTCCCAGATTTTTAGTGCATAGTATCAAAAATAAAAGTGAAAAAAGTATCATGCGATATTATATATGTTTTGTCAAATATTTTATTTAAAAAAATGTGATTTTTCTATACTTTCGTATAATATAGTGATGTCTGGATTTAATGGATTGTTTATTTCAGTTTTTTTTTGACCGTTGATTTAAAACTTCCCAATCATTTATAATCAATTAAAATGTTCAGTATAGGTTGTTTTATTTACAATTATTTCTACTGAAGACGCATCTCCAGCGAAACAAATATTTTTGGAATACAAATGTGCCATTATGCGAGGCATTCGGGCAGAAAGGTTAATTGTTGAACTTGGTGAATAACTTATAATTCTCAAATAATTTTACAGTTTGAACGAATTCGTTGTATGAAGGTGTGTATACAGTAATCAATAACATTTTAAATTTATGAAAACAAATACACATTTAGCGTTTAAAAAAAATAAACTAAAAAATATTGCATGTCATGACTAACCTTGAAGTAATGATAACAACACCGGGCCTTTTGCACCATAAAAATAGTCTGCGCCTGTCATTTGTACCACTGAAATAAATATCCAATATGTAATTAACAGGTCACGCTACTTTTTACAAATTTACATATTAAAATTGAAATTAAAAAAGAGCACAAACTAGAGGGCAACCGTCCAAATCCCTCGTTCCAGCTATTAAGATTAGTTTAATTCGGTTTGTTTACATTTCGAATAACGGGCCCATATTTTATTCATGTATTTCGCTCATTTCGAATTAATTCGTTTAAACGATAACCATCCATTTTACACAAATTGTAAATTTTCAGAATAAATTATAAAATTTCATCAAGTTCATTTGATAATAAATAATTTAAGACAAATATTTAAAAATTTGCAATTGAAATTTTTGGGTAGTTTTTGACAATCTTAAGGAAGTTTAAATTTGAATACGTTCTAAACCGCAAAGACTCAAGTAATTACTTTCTTGACATAATTAGATTAAGCGTTTCTCTCGTTTTGGGTACGTGGATCTCTAGTCCCCTGAGTCTTAGAGTGCTTAATATTTACGTCGTAAATTTGCTTTTAAAACGTTTACAATTCAGCCTCGACACTTAATAATGTTACATATTTTGACATGATTTTTAGGGTCAAACTTTATATCATGTTTATTAAGACGAGCTTTACACCCTGTAGGTTTTAAGTATCTGTTTACTCTGATTAAACACTTGAAATTTGAGAGTCATCCAGCCATTTACATATATATTTTAATTATTGACGTTTTGCGGAAATGCGAAAGCTCACGTTAAACGATGGAAATATTGAAGAATTGTGTGTACAGAGTGGAGGCGAAAATACACGCTCATATTTCAATCGATTAAGCGACTTCCGCCAAACAGACAGGTCATTGACCTTCAAGCCTCCAAATTTGCAATTTTGTCGATTATAATGCCTTGTTATTATTATAATTACAATAAAATGCATGCATGCTGTTGAGTTTATGGATGTACGAAATTTTGTTGGTTTTAACATTTTTTTTTTTTAGATTTCGATAAAAGAAAAATCGATGTATTCGGCTGAAGTCCGGCTGAATATAAACGTTTCACCGGTAAAATTGACTTTTAATAGTTCGTGTTCTTTGTGGGTCCATATCTGACAAATTGCTAAACAGATAAGACAACTTAGAGAAGTGTCGTAAAGACAAAATTATAGTTGTCAAAAGACTGAAACTTCGTAAGTTTCGAATGAAGATTGTAGATAACAATTCGCTTTCGATTTACGCTGGATTATAATTTTGTAATTACAGTGATTAGCTTTTTGGTTAAATATTTTTAAAGTTAAATCCTGTTAATAAGAGTTTTCAGCTTGGAAGAAGTTAAAAGTAGAACCTTTTGTCATTCAGACGATAAAGTCGTTCAAGATTAATGCAAATTTTATTGATAGGGAAATCACGGTCATTGTGGGCAAATCCCGTCACTCTCGATATAAATTTAATTACAGTCCATCCATCTGTTGCACACCAAAAATTATTACACGTGTTTTTATCTCCTCCTTTATTCACAGTTATATTCACCTATTGGTACGTTCATTTAAAAACCGATGGTTCATTGAATATTTCTCTTAAATATTTATGAAAAATTTCCTCTTGAAATTTTAGAAGAGAGGGTAAATTTATTTTTGCTTTATTTTTAGATTTATTGATAGAGTCTGAATGTGCATACCTATATATCTCGAAAATCCATGGCATTAGTTGAATTAATTTTGCGGGAAAATTTTAGTATTCCTACAGAAACGTTTATCCAGCAAATAAATTTAGAGCATGAAGCTGGAGCGATTATAGCAACGATAAATTTCAACGTCCACAAAAATAACATTAAAAGTTAAATACTTAGTCTTAACAGAAAGAAAACATTATCACAACACTTTTAAAATTAAATCATAAATAATCAGAGACTCGCATTTTTTCTAACACTAACTGCATATTTTCATCGATGCAGAAAACACACTAATGCATATTACATAATTTAAATGCGAATAATTACATTTTTTCTAAAACACCACAACGTGCGTGTATTGATATTCATATTTAGATAATCTGTTTTGTGTACTGCGGAGGGCGAACGATTCCACTAGGATAGCAAGACATTTCCCGACGGAATGTTGGTCATGTTTGCAGTTGCAATGGCATTGATCGTACAAGGGGCTGCAGGTAGTCACATTCAGAAAGCGGAGTCGTATGCAATAAATTCGTTGAAATTCTTCACTCCTGATTTGTATATTCAAATGAAGAACAAATCAGCCCTCAGTAAGGGACTGATTCAGGCGTAAAGGTTTTTGCATGTGAATGTGAATAGCGTTGTAATTTTTGCTTACGTCCATTACTTACATCCATTGTTGCAGACTTCTACGAAGTCAAAGCAACTGTCTGGTCTCGTAATGGTGTCTGTTTCTCCAAATGGCAGCGACTTTATAACTTTACGACAGTTACAGAAGATTAGCTTCCGGTCAGTTCACATTTAATCATTCATGAAAAGTTTAAAAAATTACTGCCAAGTACAAACCGATAGCAATCAATCTACATTTATTAAAGTGAAACAGTATCAAGGGTGCTTTGAAATGTGACTAATTCACTGGGTATAGTATTGATTGAATGAAATAGTTATGATAGATTTAAACTTTCGAAGCAACTGTAAGGTTTTCAGACTACTGTTGAAAAAACGATGAATTATGTAATTATGGTTTTTTATAATTTCTCAAAGAATAATTCAGACGTGTTTTTGTTTTATCAAATAAGCTTTCGTGGAAGTTGTTCGAAATTATGTTTTCTTATCTGCATGATTTAGTGGAAAAATTTAATAAATGACTCTCCCATGTTTTCTGCTTGGGAAAAATAGAAAGATATATATTATTTGAAATTTACCAATAAAAAATGTTTGAATTATTTCGCTGACACAAATTTAAATAAAAAAAGTGAGGGTAGGATTATGATACTAACCGTTGTTTTATGGCAACGAAGAAACAGATAAGAAAATACCCTTGAGTCTCACGTGGCGATATAACATTGCAACTTCGAAAATCGTTTTAACTTTCTTGATTGCTTTTCTTTGATATCTATTCAAGCTATATATGAAAATAAATTAGTTCTGCTGAAAACACATATGACTATCCTCAAGACGCACCAATTATTTATTATTATTATTATTTCTCACACATCCGCACAAAAGAAACCCCATTCTCTTCGGACTTTTTTTGCATCTTTGTTGTTGCTTTTTTTAGTTAATTAGAACTCTCGCGTATCACACGCTTCAACGAAAGACCATTATTTGTTCCTAAAATTAAACCAGAATGAAAAAAATCCGATTAAAAACAACACTCCTGACTTATTTCAAACTGTGTTTTTGGGCGTTGACACTCTCGTAAATTTTGGAGAATTCAATTGAGATCGAATTCAGCGTCAGAAAAAAGTAACTGGACATGTTTAGTTTTTATTGCTTGTATTTAGCTCCGTGCAGACCGATTTCAATCAATTAGCAATTGCCGATTATCCACACTTGCTTGCAGATTTTTACAAGCTTGTTCTTATTTGGAAGAACATATTTGCATACTGCAGAAAACGAGGTCTAACTAAATCGGCTTTTTAATATGGAACAACTTGCATACGTAAATTAATATTTTGTAGAGAACCGGCTTTTGTCTATCCCTGGTTTAAATTTACATATTCCTTTGTACTTTTTTGTCGAACTGAATATAAATTCTTTTTTGATACATCTTTTTTGTAATTAAACCACCATTGACTCATTTGTGTTTTAATACTGTCAGTCCCAGGAAGTATTTAAAATTTTAAATTTTATACATTAAAATTTGGTTGCTACAATTTAACTAAAAAAAACAACTGAGATGTCAAAATTTTTCTTTGTCGAATTTGTTACGAGAAAATGAATGGACAGCCAACAGCAAACCAAATCTATTTATTGTATATTATGTCAGAAACAAAAATATGTAATAAATAGAACAGCAAAGATGAGAAATGAACAAAAGTTCAGGAGAGTTAATAAAAGAATATCAAAAGTAACAAATGAGTGATTCGTAATTAATAACAGTACGCCAAGAAAAAGAAATATAGTTTCTGTATGGATGCTTCAATACTCACTCCAAAATCATTAATATAACGAAAATGACATAACAAGTTTGTATTTTTCAAGAATGATTTTTTTATTATTTATTAACTATAATCATTATTTGTAACACATTTCTAGATATATCTTTATTAGAACTTGAAAATGATTTCTTTTGTACTTATAATAATCATAGATTTGTAGTTTTTATAGATGCTTTTGAAAAAGGAAATAAAATCATATATTTTGATAATGATTTGGTGTTTTAAAAATAAAATAAATAAAACATTCTTGTACATAAATAAAATAATAATGAAAAACAAATGAATTTTTCAAAATCGTTGCGATACTGTTAAATGAAACTTATTTAATAATTTTTTTATCAATAAATTATAAATAATTGTTTTCTTCAAACGAAAGTTGTTTAAAACTCTTTTAATTAAATGCTCTAGTTAAAAATAAAGTTATTCATAATTCAATTGTTAGAAAAAAAAATCAATATATTTAATGCTTGACCTTAATTTACATACATTTTTACGAATTTATTGATTTCTATGAACCATGGATGAGTGTTAATACAGAATATTAAATTTAAAAAAGTTAAAAACGTATTCCGTTCTTGTCGAGTGAAGGACGACTTGCAGATTTAAAACGTTTACAAAGCAATGCTGAAAGATTAATGTTTTCGGAGCAAACCGATGTTTGCATTTGTTTGGACCAAATCTGGTGCTAATTTAAAATATATTCGTTGGAGCCACCGTTGTAACTTGATACAGAATCGAAGAGATATATTTTGAATTTTGTGATCATAATATGATGGTTGCTCAAATAAAATTTATAAGGCTTTGACATTTCGAGGGGTACGGTGTGTAATTTAGTTCTACGAAATGTTAGAGTTTTCATAGTGGCTACGCTAGAAATTTGAAAAAAAAAAAAAACATCTATATATGGCAAATGCTCGAGTGAAATAACCGACACGTTTTGAATTTATATTTTATTCCGTCGTCATAAAGTTGAGTTTTTGAACAATCGTGACAGGGGCACAATATAAGTTAAAGTTTAAAAAGTTTGCGCCATAAATTTGTTATCCTAACTAAAGTTGATTTTATCCAACCTTTTTATATTTATTATGTAAATTCGACGTATTATCTGTACGACGCATTTATTTAAAAGTGACAGCAAGCGGCGCCCCGGCCATATTTCTGGAAATAACACCACTGTCAAAAATAGATAGATATCCTGCTAATATCGAAAACACACTACTTTTAAAGTTAGTGGAAATCGATAATATCACTGTTACAAAGCTTGTCCGGCATTTCGGTAAGCTGTTGTTTAAAGACATCACGGAATATTCCCTAATTCTGCCAAGAACCTTTGCATCGTCAGAAAACTTATTTAATATACTGTGACAGATTAAAATTTTTCAATTTTCTTGCAAAGTCCGGCGTTATTAAGGAAGCTTGAATGAGAAATATAATAAAATATTGACACTCCGGAAAATAATACGCTCATTCTCTTCTGCGTAATAATACGATTGCATTGTTGAAGTCGAGACAAATATTTCTACGTTTGCACTTCCTTCGGATTCACTTAAACCTATTTAATTTGCAAATAATAATTTATTTCGATCATTTGAAATAACGCAGTCTTAATTACAGCTGTAGTTTTCAACTAATTTTCAAACAATCAAAGTTCGATACGGAAAGTTTGGAAACATAATTTGCAGTACAGATTTGAATGATTTTTCTTTTCTTAGTAAAAAGTGATGTAGAAGTTGTCGATAAAGCCGAGGTCTTCTGTTAGAGAGAAAAGGTAAATCCCAACAAACCAAAGTTGAAAAACTGAAATCAAACGTTTTTCTTAGTTGAGTTAAGGAAAAAGTGGTGTTGAAAGAATCGACAGAAAACAAAAACGCCGTTTTGATCAAAAACATTCTTTGTTCTTTATCTAACAATGTAATGTGGGGTAAAAACAGGCCAGCTATCGGAGGTTAGCCCTTTCACCTTGACTTGTAATTGTTTCAGCTTTGATAAATTATCATGTGAACTGCTTTATTACAGGTGAACTTCCAATTCAAACAAAATTTTCATCAATTTATTTCTGAAATAATAGAGTAGTGTTGTTTGTTTATGCAAAATTTTCGAATTACAAATTTAAATTACTCACTCACTGTTCAAACGCTGTTGACATTAGTCGTAAAACCTGGAAATGCGTATCAAACTTATAAACAACGATGATTTTTATTGTGAAACTGATTTTTACCGCCCCTAAAACATTACATTTCTTAGAAAGGAACAAATCTAAAATCTGCTCGTGGGATAAACTTCACGGTTTAAAAATAAATAGAATAGAAAATGTAAATCCCTACGGAAGAGCAACGCATTCCACATCTATTACATTTAGACACTGATTGAAAGTCTTAAGCTGCCTTCAAACTATTTTTAATATAACATTATTTGAAAATATCATCTCTCTGTTCACAGAGCATGAAATTGCGCCATCAACATGTCGCCAACATAGGTACGTAGTTTCAGACAGAAATTACTTCAAACTATTCTATTTTGTAATTATTCATTCTCATTCCCGTCCATTATCAAAATATTAATCATTTCTACCACGCATAAATTAATTATCGATTACGGCTATTGTTTCAGAAAATCATTAAACCCCACAATATGATCTGCCCTCCAGAGTCTAGATAAATAGTAACCATATTTGATATTCTATATAAACACACACATACACTTTTACATAATTTTCGTATGGTTATTAGTAAAATAGTTAATGGAAATGATGTTTAAATTATCCCATTTAAATCCAAAAATCTGTTACTCGTTTTCTGCTATAGTAAATAAATCGGTCACAATGTATATAATGGAACCCAAAAATCACTTTACAATTACATTTATTTAAATTCTAAAATTTTGGGAAGTCGTGGTGGAAAGAAGTAGATATACGAAACAAAGCGAATGAAACCAAAAGAATACAAAAGATTTTAGTCGACAAAGAGCATGTAAAAGCAGAAGCGCTGAAGTTGAATGAGAATGATAAAAATATGTATTATTTTGACAATTTTTACGAAAACTCCAATATTATTTAATAATGTTGATGAAATAATGGGAGAGGTGTTAAACTTCAAAATATATTTTTCTTTAAAGATGGGTGAGAGAAAAATGACTTCTGGAATTAAAAACAATAAGAAAAAAATATGCCCAATAAATACATCAAATTTATTAATAAATTAATGCACTATTTATTTTCACGAACCCAATTATATATCGTTTTAAGAATCATAAATTGGTAATTCTGAGATATTGACAGGTTAATAGATGAAAAATCATGAAACACAGTTCAAACGTTCACAATTAATGAGGACGTGCTAAAAAATTTTTGTTTTTATCACACTCGATATTACTTCTTTACTTCACAACAAACAACAGTTTTTTTTTACTAATTGGTTTTTTCAAATGTAAACATGATGCCTTCATACTTCAAATAAAGCATTTCGTCAGGTTTATATATTGCGTTATACTAACAAAACGGCAATGCTAATATTACGCGAGTAAACACAAAGAAATTATTCCAAAACCTGTTCAACAAATCTTGATGATCGTTAGTTTACATTGCTGACTTTCATCAGAAATCAGTGAACAGTTTTAACATATAGAATGTAGAAAAAGAAACGACATTAAGTATTTACAAAGCGAATAAGTCGAATAAAATAACTGAACATGTTTCCATTGGCGTAAATGGCAAGTAATGAAGGTTTTAATCATTACGCTGCAGGTGACGAGTTCAAACCTTGCAAAAGATGTTCCCCTTTTCTACTTTCATGTTTAAATCTAAAATTATTTTAATTTATGTTTAAGGACAAATTTTGATTTGTTGTTGGTTGTACAAAAATCGATTTATTGCGAATGTTGCTTTGCCCATTTGTGCGAGGGGTTCTTTATAAAAACACTTACGGAAGAGGATGTCAAAAATTTATTTCGGTTAAAAGTTGGTGGCATCCCGAAAACTACTTTATTTATAGCTGAGGTTTGATGATCAATGTAGAGAAAATTTTCCCGATCGACTAATCAAACATTTCCCATGACACGACTTGAAGCTATTTGATTGGATAATCGCCGGGGAGGCATTATTTGAATAGTTGAAATCATTTTATTACTATGATATAACAACCGTTCATTGATAAAATTACTCATTCGCTGAATTCATTAGCAATTTCGTTGCCATGATTCAGCCGAATGAATTAATAAGGAAAATTAGCACATTACTGCGAATTCTCCGCATTTCTTCTCGGGGCCGGGGGTTTTATGTATGGATATAATTTATTGTGTGGTAATCGTTTACACTCCTGTACTATTAGCTGGTGAATCTGTAGTGCCAAAAATTGCTTAAGTTGTTGGAAAGATTAACCTCTGGGAAAAAATTGTGGCACGGCGCCAGCCCGTTCGATTTTAACCGTTATCTAAATCTTGAAGATTTAGTATTTTCAACTGTTTTTTTCTTGAATAAATTTCACTTAAATCGTGAATGTGGCAAATATATCGGGAGCGAATAGAAAAGAAGAACTTTTGTAAGTAACATCGAAATTCCTAGATTATAATTTAAAAGCTTCGTATAGGTTTTGTTTGCAAGCTTCTAAAATAAAACTACTGGATTTTATAGGATTTCTACTGCGTTAACGGAAGTACGTCATCGGTTTTGTTTGTATGTAGCAACACTGCAACTTTATAACAACACTTCTTTCTTGTTGCTGTAATTATTCGCTATAGCTTAATTACGCATTTCATTTTACGTAACACCTCACGGGGAATATAGATTAAAATTATGGAGGTGTTCCTAAAATATACAGCTTAATATAAGGAACGAAATTGCGATCTTCCTTCCCGTTATTAGAAGCTCTTCTTGTTTTAATAAACACTAGGAATGTTTATCAATTAATTATTATAAGCAATGTTAAGCCATTACGGTTTTCGAAGCTTCACAGGTTCATGTTCATAGGGGCCAGATTTGTTTTATTCGTACTAAAGAAGCTTCAAAATCAGTTAAAACAAATTCAGAATTGACTTTTATCTTTTATACATACAGGTTTTGCCAATAACTGCCAGTTTTAATGCTGTACTAAAAATGAAATGATATTTCATCTATATCATAATTGTTATAAAAATTGCGCAGATTTAAAAGCTTTCATCTGCATATTGCTATGGCATTTATTGTCGCAGAATCATGACGATAAACACGGGTCCAATTTGCATGGGAAAAGGTACATTAAGCAAGAGACAATATTGCTCTTGTGTCCAGTTTGTACCCGCAAGAGACTATTTTGACAACGAACTGTTAGGGTTTCCCTAAATTTCCGATATCCGTTTTGCG
Organism: Asbolus verrucosus; assembly: GCA_004193795.1. Classification (NCBI taxonomy): domain Eukaryota; kingdom Metazoa; phylum Arthropoda; class Insecta; order Coleoptera; family Tenebrionidae; genus Asbolus; species Asbolus verrucosus. Next base: position 893 of record QDEB01098062.1, on the reverse strand, counting down.
TTGTTTACAAATAAAGTTAAAAAAGCTGATAAAGCACGAGAGTTACATAAGAAAAGGTCTTATGAAAAAGTTTGCTTCAAGTAAAAAAACTTTTGAATTATTGAATCCTAAGTTTCGAGCTAATGTGGTGAGCTGGGCTTTCAAATACTTAAAAACATTACTAACCTGCCGTGAAGTTTAGATATTATTCTAAGAGCTCAACTGTCTTTACTATATAAACCCTGTAACACAGGAGAAATAAGAAGGATACGGAAATCCTGGAGTAAGCTTACGACTTTTATTTTTAATCTTGTACAAAGAAATAGGTAAATGAGAGCTACTTCTTTACGACTTTGCACCTTTTCAACCTGAACACGAACAGTTTCGTGCAAAATATTATCAGGTGAAAAAAAAAAAGACGAAAAATGGTTGTTTGCTTCTTTTCTTCCTTAATAGGGACATGTCAGCTCAATTCAATTTTTTCTGGCGATTAATATAACCCAAAATGAAAAAAAAATAAATTACTGTTGTCAACCTATGACTCAAAAATAAATGGAAATATTTTGTTTTGCAGTTTTCTGGTCATGGTTGAAAAAAATACACTATGCAAAAAGTTGATAAATTTTTCTTATTAATATCTTTTTGATTAGCTTTCAATTTCAAATTTCAAAAATAGTGATTTAATTAAAAAAGTACACTTCAAACATGTAAATACCAGCATTAACAAAATTTGGACCAAATGTGGAAAACAATGGGAACAGCGGATGTATAATAACACTGTGCTAGCTGCAAAATGCAACTAGGTGGGCACCTGGTGGACAAAACACAGCCGTGTACGCTGAGTCTAGTAATACAAAATTTATTGAAAAGTTAGCTCGCATTTGCTAACAATTGTAATTTAACTATTTGTGACA
>QDEB01098053.1:0-11968 GCA_004193795.1 Asbolus verrucosus | reverse complement strand
AATTGTCATCTCACATGAAAATACGTGCAAAATAATGCGAGTGCGCTAATATTAGGTGCAGATTCTGCACCCAGATTAAATAAATTAAATCAGTTTCAAAGATCCACACAAATCAAAGATCCACCGAGTTTAAAGATCCACAGGCTCCGACTTCCAGGCTTTTATTCTAGTTTCTATGATTTCACATTGTAGAACAATTTTTAGAGATAAAATAGTTGCCATTTTAAAACTCAAAAATTTGAAAATGTTAGTCTAAGCCCTTCGATTAAGTAGAAATGTTTGATCAATAACAGTATTTAAAATTTCCTAACAGTATTTAAAATTTATTACAATGAAAAAACTGCTATCAAAGAAACTCTAGTTGCATATTTTGTATTTACTATTTTATATTTTACACTTAAATACTTACAAAAACATTTGCAATTGAAGATTTCCCATCATCAGCTCCTCGTCGATCTGTAGCTTTAACGTCGAAACCATAGACTTTACCGGCATCTCTTGCAAAATTCGCAATACCTCTAACTTGTCCTGTAATAGGATCGATGGTGAAACGGCGTGTAGCTTCATCCGCGCGTCCTAGAATTTGGTAGCGAACTTCCCCATTCAAACCCAAATCAGGATCTTTAGCCTGGACAAGAACAAACTCTGTTAAATCTGTCATTTGCCACATAAATAATCATAAAGAAGTCATAAAGAAAAAGAACACCCACATGAAGTCTGACTATATGATATCCGTAATTAGCCGTGGTAGGGATGGCCGCAATAATTGGTCTTCCAGTAATGGTAAACTTGGGAACATTATCATTTACGTCTGTCACTCGCACTATGACTTTAACTTCATTAAGGCCTGCAACAGACATAGACATCATCACGAACCTCTAATTAACTTTCAAGCCAACGGAATCTCTTACCCAAGTTCCCTAATCTCTCATTTGTAACTGGATATACCATAACGGTCATATCTCTGCCAACCTTATATTGATCTAACCGAATTATCAGCTCATATAAAGCCTTCTGTTCTCTGTCAGGTCTCTCAATTATAAACAGCGAACCATTTCGAGGATCGATTCGGAAAACACGCCTGACATCGCTGTTCTTATCTGCCACAATGCTGTATCGCAATTTGTGAGCTCGATATGATTCAGTAACATTTAAAGTTAACACTGTTAAAGGAACCGGCACATTTTCCTCTACTTCTACTTCATAGTATCGATGAGCGAATACTGGACGATCTATTGATTTGAAGTCTTCAGGAACATCGATGACATTCACAATCAAAATGGCCGTAGAACTCCGACTGGGTGATCCAAGGTCAGACGCGACAACGGTGACATTGTGCGAATTTTGCGTTTCGTAATCCAATTTACTAATAGTGGTTACAATACCTTCTTTTGAATCTATAGCAAACAAATTCTGTCTGTTTTTCTTATATGGTATATCAAACAATATAAGCCCATTTCCGTTTCCCGTAAAATCGCTATCATTTGCAAAAATTCTAGTGACTGGTGTTCCTATTGGACTGTTTTCGGCTGCAGTTGCGTAATAAATCGGAATATTTTCTTGATAGTTGTGATTGCTAAAAGTATTAGAATCTGGATTTGGTATAACATCATCATATCCATAAAACATTGGAGGATTGTCATTGACGTCTAATACATTCACTTCAACGTTGACGAAACTGCTCAAAGCGTGTCCCTTGACTGGATTATCTTTAGCCACAACTACGAAAGAATACTTGTCTTTGGTTTCTCTGTCTAATACTCCATCAATGCTTAAAACACCAGTTAGAGGTGATATAATAAACGGTAAATTTTCATCTTTATGTTCGATTTTATAAGAAATGTTAGCATTAGAGCCAAAATCAGCGTCAATTGCTTCAATCCTTCCCAAAATATTACGCGAATATACGGCTTCCTCGGCATCGAAATTGTACCAAGATTTAGTGAAAACTGGAGGGTGATCATTTACATCTTCTATCATCAGTCTGACAGAAATGTAATCTTTCAAATCGCCCTTATCTGAGGCAGATATATTAAGTCTAAACTCAGATTCTGGTGGAAGGGTTCTAGAAATTGAAATTTCTCCATTGGTTGAATGTACCATGAAATACTGAGTTAGATGGAAAGGTTCAGATGAATATTCGTTCGGTATGTATGTCTCCGAAATCATTTCGTATTTAACGATTGAATTGTCGCCAAAATCTCTATCTTCGGCTGTTAATTTAATTATGGGTGTTCCAAGACTTACATCTTCTTTCAATGAAATAAGAGGTGACATTTTGCCTTTGGGTCGTTTAGCTTTCATGTATGCTGAAGTCAAAACGTATACTCCAGTACTGGAATTTTTTAATTCTTCAAAATGACCGATTCGATTTCCCAGTTGATCAAAATCCATAACGTGGGCACCGATTCCCTCGTACACGATAAACTGAACAAAAGATGGGGCGTTATCATTTTCATCTTCTACAGTTATTATCAGTATAGCTTCATCATATAAACCTCCTTTGTCTTTGGCTACCAGCCTGAGATTGAACAAACTCGTTTCTTCACGATCTACGGGAGTGTCTGCACTAATGAAGAATATTTTACCTGTGTTGCGGTCTAATCTAAACATTTCACTGCCATTTCCAAATATTGTTACTGTGAACTGACCGTTAACACCGATGTCTTTATCGCTTACGTGAATCAAATAATTCAAATCCACCTCTGTACCAGAAATGCAGTTTTCAATGATCTTGCCTTCGTATTTGCTCCTTTCAAAAGTAGGTTTGTTGTCATTTTCGTCATCCACATATATAGTGACCTGATAAATTCCGCTTCCGGTAATAACCCCCTTGCTGTACTCGGCTATCACCGTTAGCCGGTACACATCTCTTTTTTCACGGTCCAAAGGTTTTATTGTGTACAGGCTGCCATCAGAAGTTATTGAAATGTGATCAGTGACGTCTTTCTGATTGGCAATTGAGAAAGTTAAAACACTTGAACTGGCATTTTTGAAACCTAATCGGCCGATCAGCAGGTTACCGAGGTTCTCTCTAACATGGAATTCAATAGGTGCTGATCCAGTTCTAAAAAGAGATAATGTTAAAATTAGCTGCAACCGAAGATCCGTAATTTACTTCATAAGTATAGTTTTTTCATCCTTGGGATCGACTATGTGGATGGTTACATTTGTAACTAAAGACATGTCGTGTTCATTTGTAACTACGGCTTCGAAGTCGTAATTCTGCCGTTCATAGTTCTCTAAATTATCGACAACGGTTATGGTGCCAGATCGTTCTTCCACAGCAAATGGTACTAAAAAAGATATTCTTAAAAATGCAAGATAAATGCCGACTAGACAAAGTACCTCCTTCGTGATAACTGTGTAGTAAATCGTATACTATTTTTCTTCTGTCAGGAACATCATTTACCCTAATTTGACCAACGCTGGTACCAATGCCTACGTTACCTCCAACCCAAAATTCATAAGGCGCCCCTATGAAATCTGGAACACCCTTATTGCTTCCTAAAAAATACAATATTTTAATCTGGTATTTTTTGAAATAATAGAATAATTTTTTTCATGAGTTGATGACATGATAAAATGTAATACTTATTTCCTTTGTAAAATGTTAATATACTTATATCACAAATAATAAAATGTATTTTTTTTTTGATAAATACAGATAAAAACAGAACAATCAAATAGTAGCCGAACTCAGGCTTGCGTACCATCTTCCCTACTTGAAACAGAAAAAGTTAAAAACTATAATTAAAAAAAAGCAATATTTGTGATGGTTTTAATTGCAAAACACTACATTAGAAATTATTTAAGATAAAAAAGCAGAACAAGATAAAAAAGATGGAAATTTTAGAAGCAATAAAACACAAAGAGTTGAAACATTTACTTTTCATCTTAATCGTAAGATGAAAAGTTTAAACTCAATGTTTTTACAAATCATTTTATAAATTTCCCTAATATGTTTATTTGATCTCAGGATATACTCAGCTTTTTCTACTTATAATGTAATTTAAATATTCGAGTATTTTTCGAAAATAGTAACTCTGAGAAGAATAAATTGCTTTATTATTGTATTTAGCAGGTAGCTGAAACATATATAATACATGGACACGTGTTTAAATAAAAAGCTGGCCAAGAATGTTTTGTCGCAGATTCTGTTTATTTCCTGTATGTCGTAGCTTACGAAACCTTGTAGCTCTCACTGTTGCCCAGTTTAACCTCCAATTTGTGATTGAGTGTCCGTGTTTTTATTTTGTACTCTATTTCGGATAAAAAACAGTTTTTGTCAAAACTAGCTCATATCTAATATTACAAAACGATTTATTCAACTGAACAAAAGGCATTTATGACAGAAAGTTATTTTCGCAACGGGCGCAAGATCACCGGTAAGTGGCCCTACTTGTTGCAAAATTGTTTAAAGAAATTTATTGTTCAATTTCCGCATATTGCCGTTGATTATAAATAATTTCAAGAGTATTTAGGTCATATTGTGAAGGTGACCCGTCAGATTGGAAGTATTAGAAGAAAGGTAGCAAAGGGCCAACAAAATATACCTCAAAAGCTGTCAATGCAGTTGAAAACTGCACTTGAGATCTCCCTTCGTCACTTATCACAAGTAAATCTTTTTGTGGACACATGTCCTACTATTTTAAAAAATAATTTGCATTTATATCCTGACTACCTGACTGTAGTGCCTAAATGTAATCCACCGCAAAGGCTTCTGTTTTGTGTTTTTTAAATATGTTACATAATGACGATACAACTCTAAGCAAAACATTTTTTACCGTCGAAGTTTGGTTTCATAAAATAAGATATATTAAATCGCACAACATGAGACTATGGAGTACGAAAAACCCATATTTGTTTACGGAAAATTGTTTAAATCCTCAAAAAATTGGAGTATGATCTGCCTTTAACAGTAGGAGACTAATTGGGCCAATTTTCTTTGAAGGTTAGGCAGCGTTATGTAGCTCGCTACCAAGAGAAAATCTTTCGAATATTTTTCAAAGAATTACAAGACGATGAATTGTAAGGGGGATATTTGATCAAGATGGAGCAACACCTCATTGTACCCGAGTCACTTTGAATCTACTAAGGGAGTTCTTTGACAATTAAATCATCAGTCGTAATGCATAAATCCCATGCCCTCCATGTTCATGCGACTTAAATCCTTGAGATTAGACAACGAATAATCGAGAATTATGAGGAAATTAATAATAACATATCATAGTGGAAAATGTTACAAATGGACTTAAAATGAGAGTTGTAAAATGTCATTCAGAAGGTCATTTTCAACATCTTTGTAGTATGAAAACCATTAATTACATGTTGTTCCATTGCCTGTTGTTATTATGTCCAGCAATATTTTATAAATTTAAAACCTTATGTTATGTTTACAATATGAAACAAAACCATCTTTTGTCGTTATAATGCTTTGTCACCTAGCTAAATATAAGATGTGGTCAATTTTTCGTCAAAGCACTTTTGACCAGATTTTTATTTAAACACCCGATATTTACAAATTGTCCATATTTATCTTCGTCTACCTTGATTTTTGATAACAATATTTATGAAAATGTCACCCACGATTAATATCAAAAAAAAAACAACTAACTAAAGTTTAATGGACCGATTTTGATCAGTTAATTTAATTGACCTTTAACTTACAAATAAGCCCTAACAGAGATTGATAAAACATTAAACATATTATCGTCAACGCTATTCGTTAATTAAAATATTTAACTCTGGTTGGTCAAACTGACCCTTAATGTATTAACGTTGTTTTCAACATTTGCTGTTAGCTAGAAAGACTATAGTTCAGTATATTACTGTTAAAAATTGTAAGAGAGTTACCTATAATGTACTTTTGAATTTAATTTTAATTAAATTATATTAACAGTAACAAAAGATAAATATTTGCTTAATTATCGTAATGATTTTGATAGCATCTGTGGTATCAGTGTCACGAGCTTTTCCACGCTTAATTATAAGGTAACATTTAATTGGCTCGTAAGAATATCGCTCACAATGCCAATGAATTAAACAAACCTCTTCCTGCTTGAGCTTGAACTTCGATAGAGACCACTGCCAGAGAGGATCGTTTTTCACTTGGGTTCAAGGGCTGATCTGAAGCTTCAATAAACAACAAATGTCGTCCCGACGGTAGATTTTCTTGATTAACACTAATTTTTCCCGTTTTTGCATCAACTTTAAACGGTATCGAATTGTTGGGCGCTTTTTGCACAGAATACGATACCATCCCATTTCTGCCTAGATCGGGATCAATAGCATGTATTTGACCGACGACATCGTTAACTTTTGCAACGGCATTCGTAACAAAATTGTAAAGATTATTTGGAATGAATGTGGGATTGTTGTCATTTGCATCTAGTAAAGTAACTTCAATGTTGACTGATGATGCTCCTAATTTGTCTGTTACCACGCTTGGTACTTTTTCTTTTGCATACACTCGCATTGTTAACGTTGATCTCTTCTCACGATCTAGAACGCTTTGGTCTCTAACCTGCAAGTTAATTCACGAATAATGATTTATATAAGTAAAAGTGCAAGTTCCAGGAAAATTACCGTAAGCCAACCAGTTCTGGAGTCGAGGGTAAAAGCACCACTGCTGTCCTCGAGTTGGTAAGAAAATTCAGCATTGTCGCCTTGATCTTGATCCATGGCGATAATCTGAAGGACGCTGAAACCATTCGGCAGATTCTCCACTATGCTAATGTTGTAAAAGTCGACTTCAAATTCCGGAAGATTATCATTCAAATCCATAATTTCAACTTCCACTCTTGCAACACCAGTTTTTGCCGGATTGTCCACTTGAGACGCTTGAATTTGCAAAACAAATGTGTTACCAGGCAAAGACCTTTCAGCATCAATGTCGATTTCGCGTTCCAGGAATAAAGATCCATTTACGTGGTCTAGCGAGAAGATGTGTCTTTCGTTACCAGCTATAATGTCATAATGTATAGGAGCATCAATGGCCATGTCCTGGTCGAAGGCGTGAATGGGTGGGTCAAAGGTCAAAAGCTTGTGGATTCTTTCACCCTGTACAAAAATAAACACACCTTATCAGCATCTTTAGAATCGGAAACAACATATGCAGGTATTTCTCTAGTGACGTGTGCATATATAACAGTATGTTACATCTGTACTCTGGACAGAACAATATTGCAGTTCACATTGACAAATGTTCCACTTAAATGAAAATCAGGTTTTTAATACAGTTCCTCTGCTAGCGTTCCTCCATATGTGCGATTCCTAAAATACATGACACAGACGCCACGATAACATATTGCAATTGCAATTATATTAAACAACCTTCCTTGACATATTTAACAGAGCTCAAGTTAGCTTATACCTTGAGGTTTTTTGCTTTATATAAGCAGCCTTTGTAACTGCTGATTTATGAGAAGTTAAAAAAAACTTTAAGTAATTGTAACGTCAAACCAGAAAAATTCAAGATCAATAACTTCCGCTAGACTGTTATCAATGTAACTAGTAACTGGTTAATTACTTTAATTAAAATATTATACAAGGTTGAAGGTTGAACTATTGAACAGTATCCGTGCAATTTTCATCGGTTTCTTTTAATACTCTGCAATGTACTACATATAGGTAACATTCCGTCATGCTGACCATTCGTGACCGATTCAACCCAAAGATTTCTTTTACACTTTTACAGTATACACCTGGTAAATAACAGTAAACAATTAGACGATTAATGTAAAAATAAAATTTAAAAAAAAGAAATTAAGCAATCCTGAAAAGAAAGACACATCGAATGCAAGAATAAAGAGTTATTAAAAATATTATTATTTAAACTTCAAATAGCCTATTAAACACTCTAATTAAGAAATTAAATATTATTTTATTCGTTTAATGGTCCAGAAAAATATAAGTTGCGATCAAAATATTGCCAGAAACTTTTGGTCGAGACATTTACTGTGTCTTTACTTTCGTGCTTCGTATTCGTATGCTTCGACAAAAATATTCCTCAATATTTTGATTACTAGTGGGATTATAACCACCACTTCCGGCACGACTTTTAAACCGGATATGTCATCACGGATAATGCTATCAAAAGATGATGTAATTTTAATCCAGCTTTATTACCGACGTCCCGCCGCATCATAAACATCAGTGTTCAATGTTTAATTAATATCAATAAATTTTCTGACTATATGACACAAGCATAATAATATCGCTTACTGAATTACGACAATTAAATTTTCTTCTAAATTTTTATCTTTTATTATCAAAAAATGTCTATTTTCATCATTTAATCCAAAAATTCATAACTCTTCTTCTTTAATAAGGATGGAATATTTCCTTCCAGCTATAATCATTTAAATAAATAATTCATACACCGGCATCCATAAATATGCAAGTATTTTGTTAACGTAACTGTTATCCTTATCTATTTTCACAGATACGAGATTAGAAAACTACTAGTTTATTTCACGTTAATGAGAAATGAGAGTTATCTTTGTAACCATGCTTTCCCTGCAATATTCTTTCCCGTAAAACTCCAAGATAAATTAAAATTATATGTTACGTCATAATATAGAGGCAGCACAAATTAAAATCGTCAATACTACACTTTAGTGCGTGTTATAAACATTAATGCATTTATCACCAAGTACAGTAAATTCAAAAGAGATTGCCGTACCCACCGGTATTAAACAATTTCTTAGACAGTAAATACTGAAAGGTGGCAGTGTAATTATATTGTTACATAAATTATTAAAACAACAAAGCACTAATTATTAGATAACAAGATAAAATAAAACTCTGTTACATAATAATGTAAATACAGTTTTAACGAAAAAATCTCAACACATACGGTAGGAACGTTTGATATTTTACAAATAGTTAATAATTTACTTTCATTTGAATGAAACTTTATAGATAAACTTAATTTAACAAACTAGTAGCACTGTTGTTGCAAACAAACAAAAAATTTTTGTACTTACAGTTATCGGATAAAATTCATTTATTCTTGTCCTGTAGACTCCTTTAGTGAATTTTGGACTAAGATCATCATTATCATTGACCGTGATGCGTATAGTCGTATTTGTGCTTCTCGGGGGTAAACCACGATCCTGCAGAAAACACAATGTTAATCGAGTACAATAACACAATTTTAAGAAGCAAATTTTTTGTTATTCTCATAATTTCAGCCTTAGCTAGAAAGCGTGATGTGGACGACTACGATGACTTCTCTCTTTCCTAAACGGTTAATTCACTCTATTGAAAGTCTGTTCCTTAAAACAATTATTTGTGCTTCGATTACTAATTTGAAGAAATTTCCATCTAAGACTTAATTTAACACTTTGTGTTATTCAATTTCCGTTCAACATTCTTTCCAATTAAATACTTTGATTTTTGTTTGGGATGTTGTTAATGATGGATTATCAAGTAATTTGCCAGATATCTTTTTTAAACTTTCTTAAAATTCAACGTTATCGCTTTACTTTCATTGGCTAATTATTTCATCATTTAAATTGTTATATAATATTAATTACATTCCAATAATTAAAATAATATTTTAAATACTAGGTATGCCACCAGGACTTTCTACTTCCATCATAATGAATCTGGATGTTATGATAAAATGAAGCGTTCCGGAAGAAAAATTAGTCCGCGAAAATCATGTTCTCTTAGAGAACTTTAAAAGATTTGTTTCAACCCGCGTAACTGGCACATTAGTTCTCTCTAGCGTTGAAGTTTCTTTTAATAGCTTTTCAAAATTCTTATTTAACTGAAACAGAAATTAAATTATTTGTAATTTTAAGGGCAAACAATATTATAATTCCTTCTTTTCTTATATAGAGAGAAACCAAATAACGAAACGTTTCCGTTATATTCCATAATATTATACCAAAGATGTATTTGTTTCAGAAAGCTTTATATTTATTATTTTAGACATTATGCGCATACGAATTTTTGAAAAACAATTTAATTGACGCATGTTTCTTTTGAAAATTATACGTTTGATGTAATATTTGACGATTTATCATTATACGTATATTAAAAACGTATTTTAAAAAAATCTCTAGCTTACGTTGTATATATTACAAATAAATAACCGAATATAATTAATGGAAGCTCGTTCATAAATCATAGTTTATTATAACCCGCTAAGAACAGCAGTTCTGTTTCATTAAAATAATCAGGTCTCTGTATGAAATTTTCCAATGATAACAAGAAGAAGCGACCAATCAAACGCAACTTTATCAGTATAATACAATTTTTAATCTATAACAATTACTACAAGTTAATTAATTAAATAGAAGGAATACCCATCAATCGCACATTAAAAATTATTGAAGGTTATATATCACTTCGAATGAACAACTTCTAAATTAAAACTATTTGGTTGCCGAAAAAATCATTTCCAAATGATTATACGTAATACAAGCAATTACTCAATACTAACCACAGTTTATGTTTTTTTTTATCCTCTAAACTATTTTGATCGTCACCTCTAATCTTTTATGTAAGAAACCCAAAGTAACTGTCCTCTGATCAAGATTTAATTACATTCAAATTTGTAACAAATATTACATAATGAAAATTAATTTTAACAAAAGTATTTCGTGTTATTCAATTAGTTGTCTCTTTAAAAATCTAGTAGGTATTCTTGACCACAAAATTATTTGTTTGTGATTTAATACAAATGATACTGTTATGTCAAGAAGATAAACACCATTAGAATGAGATAACGTGAGACTATATAAATCACGCATGATTGAGATTCAGTTATGCGTTCATTCAATGATGGTTATGGTAAAGTTGTGGACAAAAAGAGGTGTACACATTTTATGCGTACCCATTCAAAATGTTATTAGCTGTAAAAGTCGTAAAACGAATGTTAGAAACTATTACCCACACTTATTGTTGAGTGCGACTACAACACTTTCATGTATGTATTTTATTTAGAGTATAATCAAAAAAAGAAGCTTTAATACAAGCAGTCGATCCTTATAATACTTTTTTCAATTTAACATCAAAAATGGTCATGGAGAATTGTAAAATGCAGTATTTGGATAAACTAATAAATACCAGTTTACCGTTCATAAAAGAAACATTTATGTCTACAAGAAAATAAATAAAAACTTATGTTGAGATTGTTTTCAATTTGACTTTATTTAATCCTAAGTAAGCCGTTTCATTCCAGGACTGAACGTCTTTTGGTCTGCGACTGTACTTTATTATACTGTACATACCGAAGCTGCTATGGTGAGCAAAAATTCACCATCTCCCGTGTCGAAGTCCAGAGGCCGCTTAAGAATGAGAAAGGCTTGATGACTGCTGTCCAGGGAAAATTTTCCACGCTCATTTCCGGAAATGATTGCATACTGCACGTCTGAATTTGGCGTATTCGGCTTGTCTCGATCTGATGCACGTATTCCTCTGAATATCGTCAAACCTGAAAGAACTTTCTTTAGTTACGGTTTTGATAAGTAATTATGTTCGTCCTATTTTAGTAATTTATATCATAAACTAAAAATTGTATTAAATTCGTTTCAAATCAGACTCGTATTTTTTATCATATTTATGAACATTAATTCATATATTTATAGTTAATTGTTAAATGGTCATTGAGAACGTTCGAGTTGGATTTAAAAAATTTGGAAATAATTATTACTCTTCTGAAAGATAAAGACAATTTTTAAAGATTTTTATATTTAACCTCAATGAAGAGTCTAAGTAACTAAATAAGATGAAGTAAAATAGGACTAGATAATAATAAACTAGAAATAAAGTTAACTACTTACACCGCCCTAACAGCGGGGTATTACCAGCCTACCCATAAATCCATTTTCGCAGGTCAGAATTCTGCACCCTCTCATAGTCAGGGGTGGACTCAACATATTGTTTCTAACAGGCTTCTTTCAAGAAAGTACAAGTTCCCAAATACTTTTATTAGGGTTTGTGGTCGCGACTA
>QDEB01098049.1:0-18580 GCA_004193795.1 Asbolus verrucosus | reverse complement strand
TAAAACAGCTTAAAATATGTTGATATTTTTAACTTCATCATTTTGGACCTAATGATCAAATTGTTCTAAACAGACTCATATAGTAATAATATTCTATTAAAAATATCTGACATTTGATTTGACTTTCAAATTTTTTTTAGGTAAAATAAAGTTTTATACTGTTATCGCTAGTAATCCTACAACAGAAATGAACTCCAGCTAAATAAAATATTGATTCTGCGATTAAGTATAACTTTTTAAGATAGAATAATAAATAACTTTAACAGACATTTTTTTTGTTTTCTTCGGGGTGACATTGCAAAGGTTTTATTTCTGATCTATTTGATCTAACTTTGAATTTTTTTAAAATCTTTTTTACAAAATTTTTTATTGTCTTCAACAATATTGTTATCTAATTCTTTTTCTATTTAACGTCACTAACTTTCTGTTTATTTTATTATCTCTTCTACTTATGAAATTTTATATATTTATTAATGGTTTTTCTTTATCCGATATACAATTTAGTTATCTTGTCTAAAGTTCTTATTTTAGAGATTTTTTTTAGTTTTGGAATTTCCAAATATTGGTATTTACGACACCCATTAATAATCTTATATTTAAATAAGGTTATATTTACATAATATATCCATAACTTTGTTTCGCCTTTACTTTTTTAATTAATCAAAAAATTTTTATCAAATTTTGACCAAGAAGCTTAAACGTTTAATACCTATAAAAAGTTGGAATTTTTGTAAATAANNNNTTTTATTTCAGATATTGCTAATTGTTGCATTTCAGCAAAATCACATGTTACGAAGTCGATTATCAGTTGAGTAAATGTCGGCAATTTTCACTTTTTTACATTTGGATGATCCGTAAGTAAACACCATAAAAAAAACTTAATTTTATCTGATTCGTTTAATTGTATTTACTTTGTGGTGATCAGTCAAACATAGCCCCATAAAAGAAGCCTTCAATTTTATCTAATTCTAGTTTATTGATTTACACATAGATGTACGTATAAATACAACCGAAATTTTCAAAATTTGAACAATCAAATGCACTAGCAACAATCACAACATGACTAGCTACTGTCGCTGCCATCATCATCACCATCATGACCATGATCACCATGATCACCATGATCATAATCACCATGACCAACACAAGAAAACCGTTATCATCAAAAACCCAAAGTCTGGCCTTGTTCTGGATGGAAGCGAATACATAGTGAAAGTACAAAATTTCACAAAAAGTCCTGGACAATTCTGGACACTGGAATGCGTCGACCATGGAAGATTCGTCATCACCAACAAAGCAAATGGGTGAGAATTTTCTTCATTACAACCTCTCTAGTATTTATTTATTTTTTTCATTATAGAAAAGTTTTGGATATTGAGGGTGGCGCGAAAAACCTCGCCAGTTTGATTACTTTCAATAGACATGGAGGTTTGAACCAACTGTGGTACATCCACAACAACAAGACTATAATTAGTGCTGGTGGTAACTTGGCCATCGACATATTTCAAGCGAAATATAACCCTGGAAATCGCGTTATCGCTTTTAATACACATGCAAATGAAAACCAACTGTTCCAGTTTCAGTATGAGTAAAATGCTTTCAAATATTTATGAGCAATATACGTATACATTATTAAATTAAAATTAAATTATTAAATGTAATTAAATATATTATAAATTACAATAAAGATAATATAATTAATAAGCAAAATCGGTAAATATATTTACTCAAAAATGATATCCTTTTATTTTCTACAATGTTACAATGATTTTAAAAATTGTACCAAACTTCTAAATGAAAAATGTGTTTATTTATTATTAAATAGGTATTCTAAAAAGATCAATTAAGGTACACTTTTTCACATCAATAATACATCCATGGGTCTATTTACAAAAAGTCTTAGAAATGTATATACATACTCGTCGTCAAATTTACATGCGAAAATCCCCAGAGGTAGTGTCAACTTTCCAAGGATTACTTCGGTTTTGCAAGTGTTTGAGCCCACTCTCTACCAAATAGTCATAAAGAAAGGCACAGATGTGATTGTTTTAGCCATAACTCTTGTTATTGGATATTGAAAACATATTGCATTTCTTATCAAAATTTCTGGAATCTCCTAATGACACATGGGTATCTGATGGTACCAAGACAAACAAGTTTAATTACTTTAGATCGTGGTAGTTTAAAAATATGGGTTTCTTTGCAAAGTGGCAGAATAAAATTCTGACTTAATATTTTCGATTTGTGAATCAAATGTGGCGTCCGTGAAGTGGTGAAGACAAGATCCTTTCAGAAGAAGAAACGAATACCTGTNNTGAAGCCCTTAAAAGTCAATGCCACCTTTTAAGCGCTTTTCACATA
The DNA here is from genome assembly GCA_004193795.1 of Asbolus verrucosus. NCBI lineage: Eukaryota > Metazoa > Arthropoda > Insecta > Coleoptera > Tenebrionidae > Asbolus > Asbolus verrucosus. The sequence goes on along the minus strand of QDEB01098049.1, from coordinate 16,219 downwards.
AAATTGTGATGGCGACTATACATAAATATTTATTACACTAATTTTTATTAACAATTTTCTAATTTGTGTTTCTTTGAACGTCACATTTTATGATGCTTAGTTGTCATCTTTGTAAATATTAGCGGCTTGGTTTAATTGTATTTACTTTGTGGTGATCAGTCAATAACAGCCCCATAAAACAAGCCTTCAATTTTATCTAATTCTAGTTTATAGATTTTTTATAAGATAGTACACAGAAAATACTATAAACATAAAATTTTAACGGCAATTCTGCAAAGTTTAAACAGTCGACTGCATATCAACAATTACGTCATGAGCCATTGCTGTTCAGGCCACCATGACCACCATGACCGCCATGACCAACACAAGCAAACCGTTGTCATCAAAAACCCAAAATCTGGCCTCGCTCTGGATGGAAGCGAGTACCAAGTAAAGCTCCAAACGTTCACGAAAAGCCCTGGACAGTTCTGGACACTGGAATGCGTCGACCATGGAAGATTTGTCATCACCAACAAGGCAAATGGGTGAGACTTTTTCTCAATTACAAACGCCCTTTCGTTCATTTTTTGTTTACAGAAAAGTTATGGATATAGAGGTGGAGTGAAAAGCCTCGCTAATCTGATAACTTTCCGGAGACACGGAGGTTTGAACCAACTGTGGTACATTAATAACAACAACACTATAGTAAGCGCTGGTGGCAATTTGGCCATCGACATATACCACCAGAGATTCGTCGCTGGAAATCATATCGTTGTCTATAACACCCACGCCAAAGAACACCAGCTATTCAAATTTGAGTACCAGTAACATAGTTCTGAGTATTTGTAATAAAATTATACAGTTAATTTTTTGCAAATTTCAGTGGCGTAGCTACACAAAATATTAGAATAACGTTAGTATTCTTTAGATACTTTGCCATTGTTTAAAATCCCTAATAATTTTTTTGATTTACAATGTCAAAAATAAAAATAAATAAAGAAAAGTATGAACTAAAATGAACAGATTATTACAAGTGACTAATCCTTTATGAAGCACTAAATTAAAAATGACTGAACGACTGAACAACTGAAAATTTACCATTTGAAAGTGGTTGCGGTTATAATCCCGTTTTTCAGTTTCTTCGACGCCACTGGTAAATCACTGACCTTGTGGCGTGGCCTTGCCACTGTTGTCAACTGTTTCTGCTAATTGTAAATGTTGTGAGGTTGTGGCAATTATCATGTGCCTGTGACAAATAAATTCGGTTTATTTTAATTTAATTCCAATGTACTAATTACAGGCTGTGACTAAGTGCTTAGGAGTCTTTTAATAACCGAGAGAACTTATTCCAATACTCAATAACTCAAAGTTCCATTGATTGATTCCACCTATTTCACCTGATTTCTCATACCCACTTAACTTAAGTCGCTATAAAAGATGAGCTACGGCTTTCAACCACCCCCGTACCAACTCAGTTACGAAAATGGATTCCAACCTCAACAAGACCGAGGTGCTATCATAAGACATGTAGAAACAGGGCTTGTACTTGATGCCACAGAATTCGAAGTAAAAATCCAACAGTATACAGGAAACCCAACCCAACTATGGACACTAGAGCCCATTGGTGATGGCAGATTTATAATCAAAAACAGAGGAAATAGGTAAGAGATCCATTTCTTGAATTGGATTCTTATCAGAAACGATGTTTAAACAGTGCGGTCTTGGACATTGAAGGTGGAGCTAATTCAGGTGCCTACTTAATAACTTACGAACAACATGGGGGCGAAAACCAGCAATGGTACATAAAATCAGATAGGACCATAGTAAGTGCAGCTGGTGACCTAGCCGTGGACATACATGAAGGAAATTGCTATCCTGGCAATTTTGTCATCGCTTATGAGAGACATGGAGGGCCCAACCAACAGTTCAATGTGGAGTATCAGTAACCAAACGACTGAATTTTTGACTTGAATATATACCTACTGTTGCCGCTTCAAAAATTTATTAGGTTAGAAATTTTGAAAATTTCAAAATGTCAAATTCCAAAAAACAAAAGAAAAACATTCTACCAACTCTAGGTTTACGGTCACCCTAACAAGTATTTCTTATTATTAGATTTAAAGTGCTTGCAATTTGTATTATCACTTAAGAGTGAATGTTGCAAGTTAAAAATTGCCTTTATTATGCCTAATGTTGTATAATCATTTGCATAATTCCTGTATTGTTATTAAATATTGTTTGAGTGTATTGATATTGAATTAAATTTCACTGATATTTTTATTTAAAAATTTACATAAAAGATGACAGCCTTACTTAACCTATTCCTGTGATTGTACTTGTGGCTAGAGTTACGAATATCGCAACCTCAATTTACAGATAATCGTTATTGTAGACACCACAAACTAACGACAAGTGTCATCCTTCTGTCAAAGGATATGCGCAGTTGAATATTTTTAGCCCCCACTTTTCAACAAAATTACTGGGCGGCAAAAATCGCCAATGCGCAATGCATCGGCATCCCCAGCAACCCAAATCCAGCTTGCTGTATAATTAATCATCCAAGGCCAATCGAAGGTAAGAGTTTTTTCATCCTTTGTGATGTAACAGTGAGTTTTATTGCAGTTTTCCCGCGATGAGTTACGGTTTCCAACAACAACCCTACCAACCTGGCACGCTTGAGGGAGGCACCCCTCCAAATCAACCAGGTGCCCCTCCTTACCAGCCGGGAGCACCGCCTCCGAGCGCCATGTCGTACCAACCCGGCGCACCACCGCATCAACCTGGCGCACCCCCACAGCAACCTGGCGCATTTCCCCATCAACCCGGCGCGTTCCCCCATCAACCCAGCGGGTTCCCCCATCAACCGGGCGCGCCCCCACAGCAACCCGGCGCATTTCCCCATCAGCCTGGTGCGCCCCCTCATCAATTCGGAACGCCTTCTTACCAGCCTGGCGCCCCTCCTTACCAGCCTGGTTCAGCACCCTCTCAACCTGGCATGGCGCCTCAGTATAGGCCATTCCCACCGCCCCCGCCTTATCAAGCTGCAGCTCCCCCGTATCAGCCTGGTGGACCTCAACCAGGGTTTCAACCAGGACATGGAGTTCGACCTCAACCTCCAACATCACAGCAAAGACCTGCTATTATAAGAAATCCAGGATCAGGCCTTGTACTCGATGGAAGTCAGTACGAAGTGAAGCTGCAACGTTATACAGGCAGTCCAGCACAGTTGTGGATAATGGAACCGTTACCTGGCGGAAAAGTTATTATCAGAAACAAAGGGAATGGGTGAGATTGTTTAAATTTATCGTTACATTTATTATTATTGTTGTTGTAATAGGGATGCTCTTGATATACAAGGTGGGGCTGATTGTGGTGCAAATTTAATCACCTATGAGAAGCATGGAGGCATTAATCAACAATGGTTCTTAAATCCTGATAATACCATAGTCAGCGCTGCAGGAAATTTAGCTGTGGACATCTGTGAAGGAAACTGCTACCCCGGAAACAATGTTATTGCGTATGACAAACATGGAGGCGCAAATCAGCAGTTCCACATACAGTATCAGTAATGCTTTTTGAATCTCTTCAGGATGGAACATGATCAAGACTGTAAATCTCAAATGTTGGCCAAATATTCTTGTTAAAATTCGTACTGGTTAGGCTGTAGTTGGTCAGTTTTCATTTGGTGGCCCATGAAAGCTGAACGCACTTTTACCATGTTGCCTTCTGAAAGTACAGAGTGATAATTGAAGGGCGTAATGCTGTACAATATTACATTTTTCAATTTCATTCTCAGTTTGGGATAACGTTATCAAGATGCCTTCCAAACATTAATTATTCTTGTATTATTACTTAATGGAAAATGTAGTGGTGCTGTTATTGTATTTAAGCGCATTAGTAACATTTTAATATTAATTTTTATGTTTTCATTGGGGGGTTTCCCCCGAGTATTAAACGTTGCAGTAGTTGAAGTAATGTTATATTATTAGTCCACCTCTGACGCATCCAGTTCTAAGCAAGATTTTATTTTTATCCTGACGTTTCTAGATCTAGCCAAATTTATCACTTAACATTTCACATCAAATATATTTATAAAGTTATTAGTAACAGATATCACACTTTCGTTTATTTAAAAATAGAAAAAATACATAAGTGTTTTAAAATATAAATAATCTGTTTCATCTGTAGTATGCACCATTTGATTTAATAATTTACAATCTAATTCTATTTCAACAACTACTATGGGTACAAAATTAACTCCACTGTGTCCACTTGCGCGACAAGTCCAAATGCGCCGCCAGAACAACCAACAGGAATCGACACTTCTGGCGGCGCTTTTGCAAGATACCGTGAGCGGTTAGGTTGCATGCAAATCTATACAAAATAAAAACCTTAGCACGATTATACAAAAATAACGATTCAATTTGGGGCTAAACTCAAACACCCCAACCAACAAACATTAATAAAAATTGTTTTGATAAAAAATCCTATTTAGCAGTCTCAAAAAATAACACCAATTGTCGGTAAAAATGGCAAAAATTCCAATTTGTTCGTTTGCTTGTACCAACGTTACTCTAACATAAATAATTCAACAACAAAAGCAAAAGAACAAATTGACAGAAGCATTATTTACACCTAATTATAATTGACTAGGCTTTCTTCACTATTCCAGGTCCGTGCAACTCTATAAACGACTCGAGAGCCTCAGGGACTTGTCCTTGATAGGTGAGCTTGTGGTGTTTCACAGCGTTGGCGGCGATGCACTTCAAACTCAACTTCATTTGCGTCTTCAGAATGATCTCGGCGACGCCTGGAACGACACGCCACGGTTAACGTCTCACCGACGCCGATTGCGACGGACACAGAGTTTACAACACTTACTACCTGTGGCCGACGACTCTAGCGGCGTCTCTCCGCGCTTGTTCACGCAGTCCAGATGAGCCCCCGCTTCCGTCAAGTCGGTGATGATCGAATGCAAAGTCAGGAAGTCCGAAATGGGCTTGTGATAATTCACGATGATGTGCAAGGGCGTGTTCCTTTCGTAATCCATGGCGTTCACGTTGGCCCCGCATTTGATCAGCAGACGAGTCGTCTCTGCACATGGAAATCTGAAATTGCCAAAAAATGACATGTTGTCAAAGTTGGAAAAACCCCAGGGCCGCCTACTTGCAGATGTCGTTGGTGTGAAAATCGTCGACCGGCGTTTCCGCATTGCAAGCCAAGTGGAGGAGGGTTTGGCCGTCTCTGAGCGTGATTTGGAGTTGGTTTAACGTAAACACCATCCTGTTGACGTTAAATCGTTCTTCTTCACTACATTCTTTGAACAGTTTTGTGAGTATTGTCAAGAGATACAGAGTTGTGGTCAGGTTACTTTCCATTTCTTCCTGCAATTCGATTGTTACTGTTGCTACCTCGACATTATTCCCAATTGTTACCATCACAGTGTCCGGATCATCCTTTGGTCCCGGTTTGCTCAATTTCTGTTTATTCCTCTCGAGTTCGGTGATGGCCGCTGAAAGAACTTGGATCACGTGATCGTAAATAACCGCGACGTTGACGTGCAGCATCTGCGAGAACACTTGAGCGAACCTGAGCAAGTCTTTGACGACGGAAATGTGATTCTTCTGCCTCAGCTTGAGGGCGTGCAGCCACAACTCCAGACACCGTTCGAAGCGGGCGTTGTCCGCGAAAACGGCCCCCCTGTATATGACGGGATGCGGCACTTCCGGATTCTGCGTGCCCAATATCCGCTCCCGGATCGTCAGGGCTTCCATGTGGAGAGAATTGTGGTTGTCCTGGATCGATTCCAGTTCGTAGAGGGTCTGAGATTCCACCCAGTGCTCGTAGGCCGGGATCGGGGCGATGAGTTTTTTCTTGATGGGCTCGTCTGGATCGCTGTACCTGCAGATGATGGGAAGATTAAAATCCGACTCTGTCGCCACCAGGACTGATCGATATCATCGATGATCAACCTTATTATGGCACATCACCGATTCTTTGGATCCATATCGAATTATTGGAGTCCAACTGACCAAATATTAATGTCAACAAGTTATTGGTAGAATACTTAATTTGACAAAGGTTAACTTCTGGGATTAACTTTGAAATTAAGTTGTACATTTGCTTAGAATTGCGATTTTTGGGGAATTAGCCTGGAATTAGTCCGAAATTAAGTAATTATAGTTGGTAGTTAGAATACCAACATACCATATGGGTATATTGGTATTCTAGAGGATCATAGGTTAACTCAAAATGGTGGACATTTTAAGAAGTGTTAATGATTATGTCACTTGTAGCCAATGAGATGAGTAGAACTAACATTGAATTGGAGGAATTACTGTAATTATTTGGGAATTAGATGAAATCGCTAGGGAATTGGAATTAGACTGTACACATTCTTGCACTGGGTTAACCAAATTTTATAAGCTACATATAAGGCATAATTACAAATACGCCTGCGTACTGAACTGATTATGAATTGCCAGCCCTAATTTCAATCCAATGAAACTGGCACAGTGTCAATAAAGTTCGAAACGTTGCACAATATCGTGTTCCATTAAAGACACGTGCACTTTCGTTTCGTCATCTGGGAAGTTTGATTTGAAGCCCACTCGAAGAGTTTCGCGAAAAACTAAAAATAGCCGTACAAAAAATTCTATTTTTAGTGTAAATTGCACGCAAAATACCGAATTTCTTTTAAAAATGCTAACATTCACCTTGCCGGCTAAGAATAGAAGTTGTGTGTTTATGAAACAAACTTTATTTCTGGGTGGGAATTTTCTTTGTATCTACGCACGCGATTTCGCCCCTCACCTCAGCCTCATGGACCTGTGCAGATACTTGTAGGCCATTATGATGTCGTAATTCTCCTTGTCGTTGGCGTACGACGCGCCCAGCAACTCCAGAGCTTCGATCTGCTCTTCCCTGCTGATCTCGGGCCGCTCCACCAGGTACTCCACCACTTCCGCCCTTGTCCTCTCCGCGGCCGCTTTGATGGGAGTCATCCCCGAGTCGTTGGTGGAAAACGCGGCCTTGTATTGCAACAGTTCTTTGACCACGGCCACGTGGCCGCATTCGGCGGCGAAATGTAAAGCGGTCGCCCCGCAGAGGGCCTTCTCGTTGGGATTGGCACCGTTTTCTAACAGGAAACTAACCTACAAAAACTGAATCGTATCCGAACAATACCTGAACTGGACAACACTCACGACGTCTAAATGTCCTTTATATGCGGCTATCATAAGACACGTGTTGTTGTATTTATTGGCTATATTAATATCGGCTCGGTGGTAGGTCAGGTATTTGACGATATCCAGTCTGCCGTCGAAGCAGGCGGCCCTCAGGGGCGTCGAGTTGGACTTGGTGGGGTGGTTCACGTCCGCCCCCGCCTTCACCAGGGTCTTCACCACGCTCAGATGACCTGAATGCGAGATTAAATAAGAAAATTGCGCAAACACAAACCCTGAATGATAATCAATTGCATATCGCGAACATATTAACCCCCATCTCAAAACGTCATTGCGATTTTGAGGTTATGTTTTTACAAAATCGAAAAATTGGCGTTGTGAGCGGCGTTTTCGTGGCCGATGGCTACCTGCACACGCCGCGCACCACAGCGCGCTGGCCCCTTCGATGACATATCCATCGAACTTGACCGTGCCCTCCTTCTCCAGGTCCGGCTTGAACTTGGTCAGCATCATCCTCATCACCTTGTCGTGGCCCTGCCTCGCGGCCACGATGAGCGGCGTGCACTGTTGGCCGTCGTCTTCGACGAATTTCTGCAACGACGATTTAAAATTAAACGGTTTCCATGCCAATGCCAACGGCCTTTCCATGCGACAAAGGACTTACCTCGTTGAGGACATCTTCGACTTGCTGTTTATCGGCACCGACCAGGAGGGTGTACAGGGCTATGGACATGCCGTCCTTGGCTGCATAATAAACCCGATTCTTCAAATGGTCGCGAGATTCTTGCATCGTTTTCTACTTCAGCACATGCTTCGCGAAGTGCTATTTTCAACTGAGCTGTCATAGACAGCGATTCACGAATTTTCTTGACGTAGAGGCGAAAACCCCCAACAGCAACGACAGATTTCTGCGACTGCTGTCACTTGTGTCGTTTTGTTTTGAACTTGCATATGTCACGTCACGTGACAATGACATTTCGACTATTTCCATTTGACCCGAAATAAATCGGAGGGATTCTTCGCACTTTGGGTTCGTCAAACCGCGCACAAAGTGAGTCGGCAACAATCCAAATTGCCGTATTTTCACTTAAATAAGACGCGTAATTTGTTCGTTTGTGACAGAGTGGAAGCGAACAAACCATAGCTAAACCCCTCTGGAAGTTCAACATGAAAGCAAATCGAACAATAAAAATCCATATTATCTCAAAATATGGTAAAAACCTTGATGTGTATAGTTGGTTGCATATGCTGTAAAATTTTGACAATTCCAGGGGCGGTTCGTCACTGCTCAAAATAAAACCAATTTATTAAAAATTGTATCTACGTATATAATATATTAATAAAAATTCTGCACTACATTCCTAAAAACTGATTCAGTCTTCCTCAGTAATACAATTTTCCACCATTTCTTTCAAATTTGGGTTCTCCATGGCGGCCGCTATCCGCTCCTTGTCGTTAATCTGTTTATTGACTACAAAAATACTTTAATTACTTTGCAGACTCGGCCTGAAGACATACTTTCATGCTCTGTTGTGTGAGCGCCAGCTTTAATGTAAATGTCCAATTTGATTTGATAGGGGATAGACCGTTCCAATTTTATCCTAATACATAAACCTATTAACGTTGCTAAAGAGCAATGGGGCACCGTTGGATTAAATTCCACTCTCACAACGCTAACGTTGCCGGAAGTGCGGTCCTTAACCTTAAAATAAAACATTAAAATGGGTGCACGATCGTAAATCTTTTAATTACCTCAACACCTTCCTCATACACCACGTTGAGTTCTTCCAGAGTGTTCGGCTTTTCTGGATCTTTTATGGTGCGAATTAGGTCTGCAAAATGCGCCAGTTACAAGAGGTTAGGTTTTTTGTTCGCAGTTACCGTAGACGGTGTATTTTAAGTCATTGTCGTCTTGGCTCAGTTCTTTGGCTTCGATTTTGGGGCTTTCTGTGTGTTTTTTTCGGAAAAATGATAAAAACATTATGCAATAGCAATAAATAATGCGAAACTGGTCTTGCGATCAGCTGATCTAACCTTCAAGTTCGAGCTCACCCGCCTGGGGCATCTTTGGCTGCTTTTCCAGCACGGAATCAAAAATTTTACAACTGCCTTCGGCTGAAAAGTGCGGCGATGCGCAAGGTCATTTTCGCGACTGAATTAAAATCGCGGATTTATCTGAGATTTTCCACTTCAGCGATAACCCAGAGGCTCTCGAAGCTGTTTTATTGATTTTTCTAATGGAGAGGATAATAGTCCGAACTTTGGACATCTCCAGGAAAAAGTTCTAAAATTAAATCGTCGGTTTGTTTAACGGGGAAATGAGTTTGGCTAATATAACATCACTGTTTATGTAAAACCGGATTTATGAACAGACAAAATTTTGACGGATTGTGTACAGAGTCGTCTTAAATTAGGGCCAATAAATCATTTTCTGTTTGTTTTTACGGAAGAGGCTGTCGAAGATACCAATGTCATTATTTGAACATTGGCGCCTTTAGTGGCGCCATCTAGCACTTATCTTTGTTCGACATTAAACTGGTGTATGCATTTGTCTCTGTCGCACCGATATTATTTTGGCGCGATTTTTAAATTGCAGTCTTGAGCCTCGAACAACCAATCCAGTTCTAAATTTCCATGTTGATTTAAAAATAAGGTCGAGAAGAATTGTTTTCAAAAGGCATACCAAAATCAATACGTCTAACTGCTCCTGGAAAGTGTTTTAGTTTTGTTCTGAAATGTGACAACACTATCAAGAGAAGCATTCTGATTTGATGATAACAAACGCAAAATTTGAAAAATCCGTTTTTACAAAAAGAGAGACTGTCCTGTTAAAGAGTTCGTCGGATGTGTGTGGAACGATTCCGAAAAAGATTCATGGCAGCCACCAGGACCTCATCTCTTCGGAGGAATTTTCATTTCTAGTAAATGGACAAGAGGCAATTTCTTGTGAAATCAGAATTCTTAAATTCTCTAGTTATTTATTTGGGTCACCTTTTTCAAAAAACAGTGATATACAATGATCTTCGGACTAAATTTAAATACGAAATCGAAATAATCGACGAAAAGAATAAGGGCGGAAAATTAGTAATGCGACGACGATGTTCAAGATTGACCAAAAAATTGGAACATTTTTAATTTTTGCAATAATACTGCACCTTTAATAAATATCAAATATATCCCTTCTTGTCAAGTCACAAAGAACTAACATTTACCTAAAGTTAATATTTGCGTGTAAAAAATTCAAGTTTTTTATCACTCCTCTGAGTTTTTATATTTTTTAGGATCACACCATCTAGAATTTTGTATCTATTTGATGGGCACCGTTTCTTTCAGTTTTGTCTTTATTACAAAGTGTCTATTTTGATAATTATGTTTATAAACTTTTATAAAAACTTAAGCACTTTTTCACTGTTTATGCTTTCTAAATTTGAGATGATTTCATTCTGTAAATTCTTGTTCATTTTCTGTTGGTGCTGTAACAGTTTTTATATTTTTACCTTTATTAAATTCAGTTCCTTTTTACTATTCTTTGTCGTCGTTTTTTACATCGTTGTTGTAATTAATTCTTTTTTTCCAACTCTCTTTAATGTCCTTGTTCACTCTATATTCATGACTTCTACTTTCACCTCTTTCATTTCTTTTCCCATAATTTCCTTTGTTTTATATGAAGCATGTTCTGTTTTGCATATTTGTATATTTTTTTCACGTTTTTATTTTTCAATTATTATAGTTTTTTTGTTGATTATACCAATTTTTAGACATTTTTCTTTTATTGATTTGTAATTTTTTTTTTTTGCTACATAATGACTTTTTTAACATTATCATTCCGTTACTCTATTTGATGTTTTTTCTGCTTTCTCTCTCACATTTTTATCGTTGTTTTATTTATTGTTTTTTGAATCATTTTTATTTTTACTTCTCTGGCGTAAATAAAAGTAATGTAATGCAGTTTGCGACGACGTATAGACTATTTCATAATAAAATGCATACGTAACAAAATAATCACAATTTGTCTCATGTCTTCCACTTCAATGATAATAACTTTAATATATGGTTGATTTAAAGAGAAAATTAGTTCAGAAAATAAAAGATCAAATTTATGGTTAACCGACAAAATTTTGACTGATTACAGAATCCCTTTAAATTAATCTAAATAATGCAAGTCAATATAAATAAGTACATTTCTGTTTATTTCCAAGAAAATAGTTGTCAAAAAAGACACAATTTTAAATTAAATATTAGCGCCATTAAATAGTGACGCCACCGATCTCATGTCTTTGTCACCTCTTCAACTAGTGCATGTATTTCTCCCTGTGGCGCGATTTTTAAATTGTTAGTGGCGCACTTTGTTCTTCAAGTAGCCACTCCAGCTCTTGTGCAAGTTCGCTTTCGCCAACATCGAAGTCGGCTGGTTGACTGATTTCTTCCACAATTTCCTCAGTAATGTCCCGTTGTTTTGCTAAATGCTCAACAATTTTTTCCGCTTGACTTTCAGCAACATCCTTTCTGTGTGACAGTTTTGTTGGTGGCAACAAAAAATTGCAGCTGACACCTAATTCCTCCTTCAGTAATTCAGTTATGTTCAGGGCACCATCGACGTTTTCTATTTGACGTTCCAAATGCTTTTTTCTTCGTACAGCCTGAAGAGCGACTGACATTTTATGTTATATAGCCACTGTTACCAAGTTTTTTACTTTTTTTGTCTGTAAAGGCGTTTTCTTTGGCGGCGATAGCTTCGTTTTCGATCCTTTGTTCCAAATTTTCCTGTTTTTTGATCAATATTTCCTCGATCTGCTTTAGTTTTTGCACATTTTCCTGTTTGTTGGAGTTGTCATTAAATATTCTCTTTGAGAAATCCATTTTGTGACAACGTACACTTGCATCTTATCTCTGCGACGACGCAGAAATTGGTATTGGAAAATTCCTCACATAACCTTGTGATCAAATATATTATCTATTTTTGGCGGGAAATTATAATATTCTTGTTACAAATAAATCGATACATTTTAAATTTATTATGACCTCTGATTTGATAGTCAAAATACCAACTTCATAATAAATTCAAAATCCATCGATTACATATTGCTTGTAACTCAAGTGACCTCAACTGTAACTGATCCTTGTCATACAAATACGTGACTATTAAAATAGTTTCTCGCTTTATTTTCTAAAAAATGTAATCTAAAAATTCTCATATTATTACAGAAAATAAAAATCACAGAGCGTATTGCTTCATAACAGTATTAAAGCGTAAAGCTCATATGAAAATATAACAGACAATAATAAGCTTCTCTTAATTATCAGTGGTCCACTAATGTGCCGGAATAGCTTCTTTTCCCTTCTCTGTAAAATTATTAATTAACAATTAAATCGAATTTAATTCGCAATTAATGTTTTACTTTTCAATTTTGACTTATCTCCAACCCGATCTTTTGGCACTGACGGAAGATCGTCGATGGAAAGCTCCTCCTCGAGTGTTTCTCCCAGCTCTTCCAGTTCTCTCTCGAGTTCGTCCTCGTCAATGCCGTCATCAAAGCCGACCGGGTGGCCGATTGCGTCCGCAATTTCGTCAGTGATGTCTTTCTGCTCCGCCAGATCATCCAGAATTCGGTCCACTTGATCGACACCCCTGCGTGACGGCGTCGTGGTGAAAAAGAAAACAAACATTTTCTGCTTACATGTTTTTGTGTGTGGCTTTCAGGGCTTCGGATGCCTTTTTCATCGACGACACTGCGAGGGTGTTGGTGTTGGCGTTCTCCAGCACCTCCAGCTGCCCCTCGAGGGTTGTTATGGCGCCGTCGAGCTGTTGCAATTGGCGCTCCAAGCGTTTTTTCCTCTGCAAGGCCTGGAGGGCGGCTGAAATTTGCGCGATTGAAGCAATTGTAGGGGCGAGCGTGATTTACCTTTTTTGTTGGTGGATGCGTTCTGCCTGGCGATGGCTATTTCCTTCTTGATTTTGTTCTCCAGGTTGTTTTGCTTTGTGGTGAGTACATCTTCTGTCAGTTTCAGTTTTTGAATTGCCTCGGATAGGGTTGGTGTTTTGGCGGGTTTTTTGCCGAATACTTTGTCGAGGAAACTCATTTTTTAATAAATTCACGCATCAGGTACTCGTTAAGGCGATTATGGATGGACGCTTCGAGCTCTTCTGCGGCGACGCGGGCGTCGATTCATTGCCGATGTATGAGCGCAATTCAACGATAGGAACGTAATTGTTATGAAAATGTAACTAGAGTACCTGCATGTTTGCAATATGGAAAGTTGATATAGCGTTATCGTTTTCTTATCGAGTAATGGGATAATGAAAGATAAAATTGGAAAGTCAAATTTATTACGCAACAAAAACGATAATAACGGAAAAGTTGAATAAATTTATCTTTTTCTTCAACTAATCCGATATCTCCGCTTCTGACTCACTCGAGGTGTCGTATTGATCACCACGCGTGTCTTCAAGCTGCTGCAACTCTTCTTTGGTCAAGCTCTTCAAATATTCTTCATAAAGGGCGATATAATTCTGTTTCTTTGCCATTAATTCTTCTTTATAAACCGCTTTCTGTGCGTCACTCATATTCTTCCAAATCAGGGAAGGATTCTCTTTCCCTTCGTACACGCTTAAGAAATATTTATATTCTGACAATGGCGGCACCTCTGGTTTCTTCAGTTTAATTCTGACTTGGTTTTGTGGTGAAACCTCGCTTTTAGGTTTCGCTCTCTTCCTTTTTCTGAATTCTTCCTCTGCAACCTCGTTTCTTTCTTCTGGAGGCAGAGTCATCAGATACTGATCCATTTTTTTTTTGTACTCCTCCCACATCTGCTTCATTCTGATTTTGTATTGATTCTTTTCTTCTTCAGAGCACGCTTTCCATTTTTCTGATATGTAATTAATCGAATCTTTGTTACTAATTTTCTGGATGTTTTCGCTTTCCATCATCATTTTTGTAAACAGGTGGTAGGGGCTGTGTGGTGGTTTTTCCGGCTTTCCGGAGCAGCGCGCTTTGATTCTTTTCTCTTTTTTCGTGAGAATAGTTTTAATATTTTCAGGCTCATACTTCGGGTGAAGTTTGATATATTCTTTCAAGTCTTCCGTGTATTTAACGTACTGTTCTTCAGCCCAATTTATCCAAAATATTTTATTTTTGTCGTCCATCTCGTTCCAGTGCTCCCTACATTTCTGATTAAAAGCAAACTTTGAAGCGTCAGTCGCTTCTTTTTCTGCTTCGGTTTGTACAAATAACTGGAACGGAGTTTTGGGTTTCTCTGGAGGCATGTGTTCTAACTGTAAGCTCTTGAATCGTTTGCTAGTTTTCTTTGGTATCATTTCGGGGTGTTCCTCGTAGAAATTTCGGAGTTTTTCCGCATATTCTTGTCTGATCACTTTGGCCCGTTGCTCATACTCCTCTCTTTCCTTCATTGTAAGATTCTTGAACATTTGCCCCAATTTCCGGGAAACATCATTCGGGCGCAGACTAGGATACTTGTCCGTTACTTCGGACCGTTTCTCGCTGACAAACAACATGTAACTGTTGAATGGTTGTTTTGGTTTATCCGGATGTCTACAGACTACATTTTTGGCGGGACTAGGTTTGGGTGCTTTTACCCAATCTTTCATGTCCACAACAATCTCTCTTAACAATCGAAATTTCCTAACTTGCTTCAGCAGCGTTGACCACACTTGCTGGCATTCTTGCACCGAATGAGTTTTGAAGGTGATGTCGTTCCAATCGATTTTTTCCAAACGACTAACATAAGACAAGCAATCATCGTTGGGGATGCTTTCTTCGATCTTACTGATTAATTGTAACATTTCTGCATCGGTCCACGAGATATTGTTTTTATAGTGCTTCTTACTTTGTTTGGTTATGTCTGCATTGTCGCTACTCTCACCTCCTTCTGAGCGCAGTTTCTTGCTATTTGCACTATCTTCGCTGTCCCATTTCCTTTTTTTCGGCATTTTCGCTGGTAAATATAAGTTGGTTGATTGGTTTAACAAATATTGGAGTTACTTCTTCAAATTTACTTTGAATATTTTCAAAAAGTTAACCACAATGCTGCCAACCCAACGTTTACAATTTAACTATGATAATTCATCCTAGGCTGGGGTCGGGCCTTTTTCTTCTCTTCTTCTATGTAAATTAACTATGTAGGCCGCTTTTTGAGGCTTTCAAAGTCTTTGTTTCTTTTCAAATCGCTTTTAAAGTTAAAGCATGGAGAGCATGAACCGTTGATAACCAAAGATGGGAAAATAAAAATTACTGTTGCCCAGTGGCGTAGTTGCCATTCTCCGCCACAGGGAAATTTTCGATATATAATTTGCAAAATAATTATTATAATAATAGTAAGAGTAATAGATTTTGTATGATGTAATATTATCTTTTTATTTTTCTAATCGTATAATATCCAAAATGCACAAATCAATAGAGAAACTGCGTGTTGCCAACATAAACATACATAACCTCACTTTCAGTTTTTGAATTTTGTTGCGTCATTCCTAATTATTTCATTTACAATTAAATCGTTGCTGGTTTTGCAGCGAAAGTTCCATTTACGCTTTAGCAACTTTTCCTTTCATAGAAGTGCAGGATAATGACTAATATTAAAAACGAACTTCCTTATGTAAATATATTTTTATTACCTACCAAAACGCGATAATCAAATTAATCATCCAACAATTATTAGATTACATGATATTTTGCTTATATAATTATGTTCCTGTTTATGTACATTTTAAAAAAGCGAACAATGCTCAAAGCAACGGGTATTGCTAACAGCTTAAACCATCGTGCCTACTTTACTGGAGATGTATGGTGAAACAACTGTTTATTGTTAGTAACATTTCAAATTTATAAAGCCCAGTTTTCCAATTCTTTCATGTCATCATCTTCATCGACTTTTTTGGCTGGCCTGGGCTTGACGACCTCCTCTGTAGGCACGGCTGGTAAGTCGTGTGGCTGCGGCAGTTCCACCAACTTTTCTTCCAAGGCCTCTTCTTCAAGCGCTTCGAGTTCCTTCTCCAGCTCATCCTCGTCCAAATCCTGGCCAAATCCGACAGGATTGCTGAT